>JAHHUM010000492.1:0-81397 GCA_036173005.1 Crenichthys baileyi | reverse complement strand
TTTCTTCAACACCTCCCTGCCACATTCCTTTACCAAAGATATACATGTATCGTTATTGGCTGTAAAATAAGTGCTGTAAGCAACTTTGATTCAAATCAAATCTGTGCATCATCAAAATGTGGTAATAATATAGTTACAACAGCTTTGCAGAAGAAAATACAGTGAAGGTATTTCACCAAGTAGGATGATTTGTGCAGTGAGAACGTTAGAATAACATGTTCCGTTTATCTGCTTACTGACCACATTCTTCGTGTAGATTATTTTTAAAATGGCAGTCTACATACAGTACAGCAGCCAACTTATTCCACAGCTTAACGATTCCCCGTGTAATAGCTCAACAGTCAATCACACACTGTACAATATTACCTCAGTCTTCCACACAAGCTGTCTTGAGATTAAAACGTATTGCATCAGAAAATTGCTTTTTAAAAAAACAGGAAAAGCAAAGTCCACATTAAGAAAAGAAATACAACCTTCTAGTGTGATAGTCTATGGTGAAACCTTTACCTTTGTTGTTTTTTTTTGTCTTCTTTTTGCTACAGTGTTGTGTTGGACTTTGTGTGAAGTTATTTTCCCTTCATTTCCTCCCTGCACTCAGCAAAATTAACATACTGAAACAAAACTGACCTGAAATCACCTGTCTTATTAGTAATCAAGTGTGACCCACCACCAAAAATTTAAATAAAAAACACACAATACATTTTATGTTTACAATGAGGCATAGTGCTATATACACAATTATATATTCATATATTATCTTTTTAAGATGTAAACCAGCACATTCTCTCACTTTTTAGTAGTATACATACTAAGCACAAAACCTTACTCAGTTGTTCACAAGTTGTTTCTTTTTTTGTACTTTTTAACAGGTGACATTTTGATTTCAATCAGTATGTTTAGCACTAAAGTGTTAGTTTTGGACATCTGTGAACCTGGAGAGGAAGGCATCCTCTCCAGAATCTTGACTTGCTGTTATTTTATTTTTAAGAACTGAATAAGGCGCCTTTGTACCTAGTGTGCGTTCCTAATAAAGTCAAAGGAGAAACTAGTGATGTAAACATTCAATTTTTTGTGTGTGTGTGTTACCAAGATGTGGATTAGATAGAAAAGACAAGAACCACGACAGGGGAATGAGGATTATCTGGTAAAAGTGGGAACTTTGTGAGAGAAGACCTAGAGGAGATGAGGCCTTGAACCCACAAAGAGACAGAAAGGTTAGAAATAGAGAAAGAGTTAGGCTGTGTTTTTAGGGATGTCCTAGGCAAGGAGAGGACGAGCAGTTAAAAACAGAGGGCGTGGCACTTCCTTGAAGAAAACATGAAAACAAGTGCATTCGGAGAAGATTTTGGATCTTCACCAATGAAGTGCACACGAGCAACCAGTTCACCAGACGTTCACTGTTCGACCTTTTACCGACCCGTAAGTGTCAGCAGTGTCCAACTCAAACACGAGACAAAGACAAAACATTCAATTACACCAGGATACAACGTTGAGACTCCAACAAACAAACACTGTTATGAGACAAGCGGAGGACAGACTACGAAAGAGATTACTTCAGTCGCAAGGACCTTACAAAATTAAACCCACACTCCTTATACCACCCAACACCTCCCATCAGCTCTAAAAGACTTAATCTTCAACAAAAAACACGGATACTGTGATAAATCAGGTGGAGGGAGAGCGTTCAGGAGAACCGATGACAAAGACACTGCCAGGTCCGGGATGTAGGGATGTGAGGTAGAGACGCTCATCTGACCCGGTAGATGAAGAGAAATCAAATTCTCAAATGGTTACTTTCTTTGTTCTTAATCAGCTGATCTCTGGCTCTCTAGGTTTTTCAAGGCATGCTGCTGCTGGCTGCTGCTGGAATGTAAACTAGCTGCTAACCAGATTTGGTCTCCGATGACTAAGTAAGTCCATCTTTTGAAGCACCACAATCTTTGATTACATTCAGCTTCATAGCAAAAAATCGTAATCCATCTGTGACCATAGTATATTACTGGGTAATGCATCTTGTGCTTATAAAACCGTTCACTAACCTTAAATAAACACACTACTTTCAATGATCAATATTTTGATCAGTATTAACTGAATTGAAGGTGATGGATGATTGGAGTGGCATAGGCTGGTGTAGACAACACCTTGCATGGCTGTAACATGCATGTAGGTTGTGAGGAAGGAGATTTTAAAGGATGCTGACTTTTTAACTTCCAGTTTTTCTACATTTCTCCAAATGTTTGTCAGGTTATTTGCAAATACTTTTTGTACTGAAGAGAGAGAGAATATTCTTGTGTCGGAACTCTTTTGAAAAAATTTGAAAAAGGGCAAACTAGTTCAAGTAGGTGTAAAATAAATTCCTATTCAAATTTGCAATTTTATACAGTGCTTAATGCACTTGTTTCATTTGCATGTTGACCTATATGTAATCAAATTGATGTGCATAAGAGGGATGAAAAAACAATTGCAATTTATTTTCAGCAAACATTTCACTCACAAGTGATGGCAATGAGCAATTAGCTGTCTTCCCCTTTAAAATAAAATGGCCCCCATTCACTGACATTTGGGTAAGGACTTGTCTCCATTTTCTCTAAATTACGGCTAAGCAGAAATACCGCCTTTATACTTGGGTAACTCTATAAAGAGCAAAACAGTGAGAACTGATAATATTCTGCATAATAAGTATGTCTACTTGAAAACTAATACTAAATTTGATGGTGTTGTATATGTATCCATACGAGTAATTGTTGCTGTTCTGTTTTCACATGAAACATTTTTATTTTAACCTTTTGTTAGTATTGTGAATGGTGGTCATTTAACTTTGAAAAAGGAAGCCAACATCCTAAAGGTATCCAAATCAACCGTCATTTTAATCTGACAATTTGTAAACCTATCCTATTCCTAGGTAAGGTTATAATCTGAATGATTCTCCAGTGACAACTCCTTCCTCAGTCTAAATTTGCTGTAATAATATATAAAATTAAGCATCCACTAAACAGAGCCTTCAGCAGCCAGTAGCAGAAGCTAAATATTTAGCATGGCAGAGTTAGAGACAGAAGGGGGACAGAGGAGAAATTTACCTCTGTTACAGTGCATAGATCAAATCAAGGAAGCACTACAATTACAAAAAAGAAACATGACTTTTTTTCTTCATTTTAGATTTGTAAACTTTTATCGGTCATCCGTTGATTACATTAAATGTTTTTGTTATATACTTTGTTCATGAGACACACACAAACAGACACCCACATACACGCACACACACTCACACAGAGTAAGTTTCAAAATTTATAACATACACAATTATTCGCTAAAACAAAACAGATTTCTTTTTTTCAAGTCCTGGTTATACAACCAGACAAGCAAACACAGCCTGCAGGTTCACTGTTTGTGACCAGAAAAGGGGAGGGTTTTTGCTCATTTTTTCGTTTTTTTGCTTACAAAACAAACAGAATGAAGAAGACGCACACACAACGACACACACTACAACGACCAACGCAACGCAGGGATAGCAAGGATTTGCTACAGGTTTCTCATGCCCGTTCTTCCAAGGCAGGGTAAAGACGACACCAGTACAGACAGGAAGCAGCTTTGTTGTTACCTTTGTTCAGAGAACTGTATCATTATAGTTTTTAGCTGATGTACCATTGCTGTTTAAAGTCCTTTTCCCCCTCCACTGTCTCTTAACTCCTCGCGGTGACTTCCTTGTTTTTAAGCAGTATCCTCCGGTGAAACAGACTTAAAAAATCAAGGTCTTTGTTACGTTATTCCAATAGTAAAAATGTAAACATTTTGCGAGGTTGCCTTGCACAGAGGTACTGTGGGTGCTGTCCGAGGGGTTCTGCTGCAGTTTACTAAGGCTGGCCAGTCAGCAGCGCTGGACTGTCAACGGTGCAGGGACTTCTGCGCCTCTTTCAGCAGTGTGTCAAAGTCCAGAGCATCATACTTACTCTTGACAGGGCCAGGGCCTGCCTCATCTGAAACACAGAAACGCAATGAGGTCACAAAAAGGTCATTGTAGAAGACAAACCCAATGCATTTGCATATTAGGTTGTAAGCATTAAAGCATCAGAGTTGCAGAGCTTATGTAAATATCTGCATCACCATTATATTGCTAACTGCTGATAAATGAACCTTTGATGACCAAAACGTACCACACAATACAGGAATTTTATTTTATTGTCTTATTACTTAATTAGCTCACACAAAAAGAGGATTGATGTATACATACTTTCTAGTATGAATAAACTAGATGTAAGTGTTGTTGCCAGCAGGTCTAGATGTTCCAAGTTACAGGTTTTCCTGTGTCGCTAAAATTCCATTTCACATTTTACAAAGAATCCTGAACCTCAAAAAGTGACCAAAAAGTGACCACAAGTTTAAAAGCCACCCAAAGCTAAAAACTGTTTGTTTGCACTTCTTACTGAAATGATGAGAAATACATTACTAGGTCTTGTCTCAAAAACTGTGGTCATTCTGGTTACGGAGGACAACAAATAAACATTTTCCATTCTGAGTTCTGACCCTGAGATTAGTTTTAAACAAGTAGTTTTGAAGTGTTGTGTAAATGTTCGTATCTGTAGTAGGGAGTTTGTAAAAAAGTGGAATAAATTCTCAAAGTTGTGGAAAGCTGATGGCTAATTAGAAAGACTACCCGTTTTGGTCGATTGAAGCAATTTAATACAACTCAAGCTGAAAATTTTCAAACTGTTTTGAAAGCAATTGTTTTCGTTTTTAGGTGTTTTCCATGCCAAGCTAAATATAAATATAAGCTAAAGATGTGCTGCTGGAAGCTGCCGGCTGCCGCAACTTGCACTTCTTTAAAAATTGTCTTTGCAATTGTCAGCCTCTGCTGACGCAACTTTGCACAGTAGACAAATACATTAGTTAGCTGAAAAAACAGCCCACTGGTCCATTTCTGAGTTTAATAAAGATTTTAATCACAACCTCAACGAAAAACCGATAATGTAAACAAGACAACTATGAATAACTTCCAGTGCTAGGATTGGCTGTGAAAGGTTTGTGTGTTTGTCTCTTAATTACCAAGATCTATGTAGCGTTTCCTTGTAAGCCTCCTTAGGCCTGCGGGGGCATTCTGAAAAACAATCTCCCGTTCCTTACGATGTCTCTGAGGCCCTGACTGACGTATCTTTATCACTCCACAGCGCTCCCTTCAGAAAGAAACATGAAGATATATCAGTTTTTTTTCATTAGGCTCTGGAAATAAAAACAATTACTAAAGAGCACAGAAAGAATGAAAGTTCATTGAAATGTAAATTTTTTTGGACTACCTTGAAATTTGCATTTTTTTCTTTTGTAAGTACAAAAACAAATACTAGACAACCATGTTTGGGGTTTTTTGAAACATTAGTGGGACAGTATTTTGAAATATATATTTTAACTTTGTAATTATATAGCTCTTGTGGGGAAAACAACACTGTGGTAAAAGCTGTTAAGAAGCGGTAGCTGACAAGAAATAATGACTGTTTTCATTTTCACACTAAGTGCAGAATTTTAAGCATCCATCATAACCAACACCATCTCAATCTCTGCTGCTCCTCTTCAGATAAAGGTGATCCAGATCAGGACACTTACTCGTTGCAGATGATGACTTTGCAGTCCTCTGCATTGCCAAAAACTTGGAAGCGTCTCCTCAGCATGTTCTCAGTCACCCTGTTTGGCAGGTTGTGGATGTAAAACACCTGGCAGTTGTCCTGGCAATAAGGAAACCATGGCAACAATCAGAAAAAAGGACAATACAGAATACAGAAAAGACATGGAAAACTGAATCAGTAAGGCAGGAAGTGTGCAACAGCAACCCGGGGGGACATGCATTCCTTTACAAGTAGTTTTAAGGTGTAATGACACTTACTTTATTGTTTTCAGGAACTAAACCATTTACTAAAGTTAGTCTGGGCCTTTGTCAAACCCAAGGTATCTTTAATTAGACTTTCTTGAACTGCTTTTCAGTTTGCAGGAGGCTGCAGAATGATGAGGGTGTGTACCTCGTCAGACTTGTCTTTGTTCCCCTGGTTGTCGTCAGGACAGCTCTCAGAGTTCTCACTGAAGGAGAATGAAGAAGACAAAGAGACAGGGGAGATGACAGTGAGATCTGGGAGAAGCTATAATGTGAGACATGAAGAAACAGGTAAACACAAGTCTCCCACTGGTGGCGAAAGAAGTATCTTCCTGTTTTATGTCTCTTACTGTTACATTCCCTGTCACCATTTTTAAGAAATAACATGACTGCTGACCTCGTCCAGTGCATCTGCCTGAGATCTGAGTTTGAGCGTTTGCTCAGTTACATCTACACATTCAGCTACAACAAACAGAATTTTTGACCTTATTAACTTGGACAGTGCAGTTTGATGAGCGTTTTTTTTTTTTTCTTATAAGCTTCACATCACAACAAATTAACCGACTGAATTCCTCTGCTTCACAGCCCAATACACAGGGCTATATGCAGGGACAGAATTTTAAAAACATCAAATGTCAAGCGGTTTTCGTCCCGGCCATGGAACACTGGACCAGCTTTACACATATCTGTACAAGCGGAGCAGGACTTTGGTCCGCCTTGCTGGTACTAAGTCGGACCTGTTCCCGGTGCACGTTGGACTCCGGCAGGGCTGCCCTTTGTCACCGGTCCCGTTCATAACTTTTATTGAGACGATTTCTAGGCGCAGCCACGGGCTGTGGGGCTCTGGTTTGGGGACCAGTGGATTTCATCTCTTCTTTTTGCAGATGATGTGGTCCTGCTGGCCCCCTCTAGCCAAGACCTACAGCATGCACTGGGGCCGTTCGCAGCCGAGTGTGAAGCAAAGGATGAAGATCAGCTCCTCCAAGTTCTCGACTGGAACAGGCTGGCTTGTCTTCTTCAGGATGGAGGGGAGTTCCTGCCTTAAGTGGAGGAGTTCAAGTATCTTGGGGTCTTGTTCACGAGTGAGGGGAGAATGGAGCAGGAGATCGACAGACAGATTGGTTCGGCTGCTGCAGTAATGGGGATGTTGTGCCAGTTCGTTGTGTTGAGGAGAGAGCCTAGCCTAAAAGCGAAGTTCTCGATTTACCGGTCAGTCTACGTTCCAACCCTCACCTATGGCCATGAACTTTGGGCCATGACCGAAAGAACGAGATCCCGGATACAAGCGGCTGAAATGAGCTTCCTCCGTAGGGTGGCCGGGCACTACCTTAGAGATAGGGTGAGGAGCTCGGCCTGGGTGTCTCTACTCTCAACCAGGTGCCTGATGAAGGCCGGATGAAGTGGAAGACGACGAGTACGAGTACGAGTACAAGTCAAATGTCAAGTGGTTTTACTTAAAATTCATAAACAGAGTGAGCAGCTATACAAATGGCTGCAATCCAAGAGAAGCTCACATGAAGCTCACCATTTCTGGCACTGTCAATAACCAAGTTTGCCTCCAGCATAAAATTAAAGGGTACATACAATCATATTTCGGAGCCAGAAAACCTACACATTTTGAAAGTATAAAACATAAATAAAGACTTTTTCCATCCACCACATGTGTAGCATGGGCTTTAGGTGAGTTTATGCAAATAAACCACAAGTTGCTGTGAGACATCAACTGTAATTTGACAGGGTTTTCAAAATAACCTTTTGACATCTACAATACTGTAGTGCCATAAATCATGAACTGATAATGTGGACAAAAACTGCATGGCTCCTAATTTAAAGTATTCTGGTGACACAGTTGTGGGGGAAATCTGAGGGCTGATGCCTGTGCTTGTCAAAGTAACAATGCTAGTCAGAACCAGAGCAGAATTTGTTACGTCCATCTGAATGTTTCAAAAACTTTAGTGTTTTGAACTAGAGTTTGTTTTTCCACTGTGGTGAATTACAAGACGAGTGGGCTCACCACAGAGATCTTCTAAGTTCCTTCATAGGGTGCTGGTTTGTTAAGTATCAGAGCTATTAGCAGTACTCCTAAATTTCTTCTCCCACATCAATAAATCACAATATAAACATTCAGTTTTTTGAACTCAAACTCTAGCTCTGGACTCTGCTGTCACTGATTTTGTCTTGGGTCGCCATTGTACAGTGCATTGATACTTAAGTAACAATATCACTCTAGCAACTCTCGGCTTTGTTTTCAGCTAATTTGTGTTCAATGTAAACTAACTATTGTGAGCTACAAGCCCAGATCAATTGCAAAGGATTATTTGTAAAATTGCCATTTTAAATTTTGTTTATGTTGGGTTTGCTGATGATTATGTACTGCATATAACCAAAATACATTTATAACCTTAAATATTTTATTCTTCTGTTTTTGTGCATTAAAGTATGCAGTCTAATCCCTCAAAATCTTTTTTTTCTATTTCTGCCTTACCTGGAGTCTGTCTTGCTGGCGGGGGAGTCAGGACACATGTGGAGGATGGGTGAAGGGGAGCGAGATGCCAACGAGTGCTCCGCCTCCTCCTCAGAAACTGGAGGCGTTGCAGCAATTGACTGGGAGTCTGATGGGGGTGATGACGATAACACCATTGTCGCATGCTGTTCCTGTGTTTCTATGACTTCTGTCATTACAAGCCTCTCCTCCTCCCTCTCTTTGCCCTTTTCACTTAAAACCTGATTATCTGCCACACTGGATGATTGGGTGTCATCTCCCTCAATGCCCCCCTGTGTCTGGAGTATGGCACCAAGAATGGCGGCACTACGCTTGCGGCTCTCCCCAAGACTCAGTGCGCAGTAGTCGTGGTCACCGAAGGTGTACTGGGTGTCGCCATCGCCTGCCTGACCCATGCGGCGCAGCTGGGCGTAAAGCTCTGTCTGTTCTGGAAGCTTTCTCTGGTGGTGGGAGCGGCTCAGCCAGGCTGAGCCCTTTGCTGTGGCGTTAGAATTGGCATTCGAAGTCGAGTGAACGGACTCGCCACCACCTCCAACATCACTGCTGCCGCTGCCCTTTCCTCCCTCCATCGGCTTAAAGAGCTCATCCTCCACAGGTTTGTGAGGTGGGGTGGTAGGAGGGGTGAGACCTGAGTGAGGAGGAAAGACATAAGCAATTTAAAATGTTTGTTCCTCTAAGAAATTGACTTGGACATTACCCAAACCTGTGATGTTTATTTAACACATCACTTGTTGGCTGCTGTTAAAAATATATAACACAGTGTTTAAAATAAATATATTTTAATTGCAATAGCATAATCTCACAACAAAAAAAACTAGAAAAAATCTAATAATTTATCAATTAAGTAAAGTTAGTTATTTTTTATTATTATTATTATTATTATTATTTTTTAAAGATTTATAGGAGTAAAGGTGCTCCTAATTACTTCCTGTTTCCCTTTGGTATCCATATAATTTTAAAGCAGAAGCCCATTCATTTTTGTCACTCTGTAAAATAGGAAAGACAGGAGAACATGGAATTTAAGAAAAACAGATGTGTGTTGACCCAAGCTTGTGTTGCCAATCACACAGTGAAGAGGCTGGTAAGGGATGTAAAGCAAATCTCCAAAGCTCACTGAGTAGCACCCTAGGGTCACAAAGTCTCCATAATGACCGTTATACACTAGCCCATTACACAAAATATTTCAAGGCTTGATTAAGGCAACTTTTTACTGTCTCAATGTGTTTTGTGAAGACTGAGAAATAATTACTGATGAGAAGTGTGAGAAGGTGATGTATAATTTAAATTTAAAGCATTGGTCCACCCAACAACAGTACACCGAGTTAGTCTGCCATTATTGGTATTTAATTTCCCTTTGGGATTAACAAAGTATTTTGATTTCAAATGAATCATTGTTTAGAAAAGAATGCTATGGGGAGATTCTCGACACAGATTTATGCGTAGTGCTGACTTTGATCTTGCATTTTGTTTCATTGACCCTGCTTGTTTTATTTTTGAAAACTAACAGCTGTGCGCGAAATCGCTGTATTCATGTGATATAAAAATGGCCAGAGGAAGATCAGAGTTGGCTCGTCGTTCTGGATTTATAATGGAATTATTTTCCTGAAAGAGACCACCATCTACCTGCCAAGCAGTTGATTGGGAGGCATGCCAGCCAAAAAAAAAAAACTTTCACTCCTGTCATCACAAATGTGACCATGTGGAGTTTGCTCAACACTATTGGGACTGATCGCTTTGGTCAGATGATTTTTCTTTTCAGCAGCAAACTTCAGGTGGATTTGGCATAAAATCTATAAAAATTAAATAACTCTAGAACCTGATTTTTGTTTGGACTGTTTTGATCCTGTGGAGCCTCCTGAGTTATCAGAAATATTAGCTTCATCTAAACCTTCAACTTGTATGTTAGACCCAATCCCAACCAAATTATTTAAGGAAGTGTTTCCCTCTGATACTACCCCCTTTTTGATATGATTAATCTATCTTTAGTAAATGGGGGTGTACCACAGGCTTTTAAGGTAGCTGTAATTAAACTTTACTTAAGAAACCCTTTCGCTTGATCGAAAGCTAACCAAACCCTATTTGTGTCACAGGGTACTGTGAAGTTTGTGAACCACAACCTTACATGCAATGAAAGTTTCTTGATGAAACTGTGAGCTGCTGACACAGTTGAGGATGGTGCTGAATCTTTGGAGTCATTTCCTGTCTAGTATGGTATGCAGATCCAAACTGTTTTGCATTCATGAATCCTTAAAAATGACCAAACTTTATAGTGGACTGTAAAACTATTTCATGTAACAGCATGAGTTATACTCAACAAGAGAGGAGCCTATGCTTTGGAAACCCTGAAAAGATACAAATTTCCCTCCATGTAAAGGTCAAATTTAATTTTTAAGGACAGTGAGATGGGTCATAATAGTTTTACAAGCTGGTTGCCTTTAAGGCAAATAATCCCAACATTTTGGCTGTTTCAAGTGCTTCAAACACTGCAGTTCCACTGAGTATTTGTGGTATGAATTGTAACCATGTAATTCTTGATCAAATTTTTAAAGGGGTCTGCCAGAAATCTTGACCTTTGTTCCTAGTCCTTGTTTATTCTGCCTGTGCCAACAGAAACACGAAAAACTTTTATGTAACAATAATATCTAAATTTAAAGTCCCAAACAATGCATCTGGAAGGTTTGTTTTTTCAATGTCTTTAAGGACCTAAATGTTACTGACAATTTGTTGGAATGTAATTCCACTCATTCACTGATCTTGGGGAAGGCACTAATTCAAAACATAATGGTAAAAGAAACAATCATGTTACTGTTGGACTTTGGATAATGAGAAAAAAGTAAATTTCAAAATCCAGCAAAGAGATAACAAGGTGATGGTAGCTCCCATGGTGAACCATTGAGTTGTTCATTAAGACTCATCTGATTGAAACTTAACCTTTGCAGGGTCTCTAAAACCTTCAACTGAAAGTTCCTGGATCCTAATGCTGAAGTGGGACACCTTTCTTATTGCAATACATCCACCTGAATAAATTCTGGATTCACAATAACAGCAACCATCTATGCATGGAATAACTTTCGGAAGGTGCAGATTTATGGATTGCTTGCAAACCATTTTTTTGCACTCTTTCCTGGTGCTTTTATTTGGTAACTGATGTCAGTGATTTTTAAAAAGAAAAGGTAAAAAATTGAGGTCGGATTAATGCTAAATTGAAGGTGCAGCTCCTGAAAGCTGTACTGGAATTTTCCTGGAAATTCCTCCCTTGAGCCGAGCTACAGCAAGGCTGGAAAAATGGTTAGTCAGTATCTGAGAACATGGGGAGGTTTCAAGAATAGAAAGGCCCATACATCATTCACATTATCACAGGCACTGTGAATATGCTGTATTCAAGACAAATGCACTGAACAGACCATGTTGCAGCACCTGGGCGAGCCAATACAGTGCTTTTATTTCTCGTTGTCAGCCAGCAATGACAGAGCACCGTTTTATGTCTTTTTGTCCTGAAAGTGCAGGAGTAGACCTGGTAATCAGGCGACAGCAGATCAAAATGTTCACACGCCCAGACAAAACTATCCATTGTTCCACAATTAGCCACATACATGTATCCCAGATGTGCACTGGTTAAAGGGACACAAGGACACAGGCTTCTGAGGTTGCCTGACCTCAACATGTCCTACAGCAGTAATCTGTGAGATGGGAGTACATTTACAGGACTAGGGTTTGATGCGCCACAGTCAAATGGACCTGAGTGTATGGATCACGTGATAAATATAATTCAAAAGGAGTTTTGCACCAAGGAATACCCGTGGAGCACAGCGCTGCACCTAACTCGCGTTGGGCACTCGCATGACCTATCCATGCGAAAGGGTAATTAGCAGGGATTATTGGAACATTAATGTCCCTACCTGGTCTATCTCCTCAGACATCTGAGTGCAGTTAACCATATGCATGTGACAGGACACGCTTGACAATAAGGATTGTTTTCTTGACTGACACTTAATGTACCCCTGAGTTTATGGATAAACAAGTCTATGGAAGCCTTTTAGGGTTCTTAACTGAGCCATGTAAATCCAAAGCTTCAAAGCTTAGTAATCTGCACTGGAATCCACCAAACAACACAGTTCGTGCTTATTTTCCCTCGTACGTCGTATTCTGTAGGAACTTCAAACCCCTTGCCAGCTTGATCGAACTAGGAAAGAAAGCAATCAAAAAGTGGACCCAATCCCTTTATTTTGGAAGGAGGGGAGTGCACCACTAAGAACCAGCCTGATTTTCAGGTTATAGCTCCAGGCAACCGCTGTGATGGCGGAAGTCCTGAAGACAGTATCCCAGCCATGCTGTATGGTCCTTCCAGGATTGAAAGAACCGAGGAAACATTCCAGTAAAAGGAAAGTAAAGCATATTTTATCAGGACAAGCCAAGATCCTGATAGGCATCTAATGACGAACTGTTGCTTCAGGAAATGAGCCAAGCACACTACTGAAATGAAACCTTTTATGCCCACCGGTGACAAAACAAACACCTGTCACCAGAAAGTTTTTACCATTTCAGATGTTTCAACAGATTCATACTTCTGGAACCAGTTCTGAAGTAGATTGAAACTAAGTCAATTTTATTTTTTCTTTATTCTACACAGCCTTTGGCTAAAATGTTTGGTATCAGATAACCAACTTTGACATTTTCATTGGATTAAGCTGTATTAGGGCCATGCACAATCATGATAAATTAGGCCAGGTTGGGTTGGGTTCAGCTCTTAGGCAGAGACTTGCTCCATGGTTCTGGATACTTAGAGGTGAAACGGATGTTGGATGGCCACATCTGTCAGCAAACCGCGTGCAAGAACCTGTAACATGTATATGCAGTTATTTTTTGCAGGTACATGTCAAAAAGGCCACCAAAGTGTCATTTAGTTTAAACTTAGCCGAATGCTTTTCCTTAAACTCGAGGCTTTCCCATACGAAATATCTGCAAGTAATTTAAATAATTATCCTTTAGCAAGGGTTTCCCTCGTCAGTAGGTATTTAATGTATGATCCCAGGTGTATAGTTGAAGCAACAACAAATTCCTTGAGATGCCTGTATGCATTAATACATAAGCAACAAATAAGCCCATAATAGAGTATTTGTCCAGCTTGACAGCAGTCCTTTCCCAGAAGGATAAGTTGTCACAGCATGACTGCTAAAACATCCAGCTAACTTGACATGGTACACGGACAGCTCTTCACCATCGAGCGGTTTAGAAAACAGTTTACTGACTAACAGCTAGATTGTATGACAACAGTGCCAACCTTTATCACGTCCAGCCATTGTACCGCAGTCAACAGTCTCAGCATGACTGCGTCAGATGGAGATGCTGAACAAAGTCCTTCCCACGCCTGGGTGAACGATGTAGCTAGACCATGATGTCTCCGATGTACCCTCCCCCTACTCAGGAGTACAGTGGATTTCACAGTTGGTGATCAGTAACTTGGGAGAGTTCGTTAGAGAATACAGGGACACTCTTTGGAGGTCCAACAACATATACTGGTACGAAGGAACAGTCTGATGATTGGACACAAAGATCGTTCATAGCAGCACTTTGTCAAGCCCTTCTGTGCTGAAGCTGCAATCTGATGGAAAACTTTATTCCGATCATGAGGCAGTTCCTCCCCCTTTAGCTGACCCAGATCTCACAAGTCCTACCTAAGCTAGGTGCACAGGATTTACAGACAGGCATACAGAACGATCACGCCTATCACAGCCTCCCTGCTCTTACAGCATTAACGTTGAAGTCAATCTAATCCAGTTGCAGAAAAGGGGACGTTGGGCAAACCAACAATCTAATGTACATACAAAGGGGGGCCCCGTTGATAATATTACTCACAACATAGTTAATGTTTCCCATTGTGGTTTAAGATCAGTAATACTTCTGACTTTCTCCAAGTATCACCAATCAATGCACAGTTATAAAACTGCATTTGAAGTTTCAGTATCTGGGATTTGTTCAAGCAGATTTGATGGCTCTAGTTGAGAAGGGGATCTAACTGGCCAGTTTGTTAATCGTTTTAAAAAATATCTGAGCTTTTCCTGATGGCAGATGCTGTACAAATTGTCAACTCCCGTAAGTCCTATGACTACAACTTAGAGAAGAGCAAAGATTAGCCCTGTCACCACAATTAACTTTACAGATATGTGAGCCTATTGTTTACGAATACTCGCCAATAGTCGCACATGAATATAGGATTTACTTTGAGGGAAATATGTTTCAGCCGCTTCAATTTTCTTTCTCAAAGAATGACAAATATGTTGAAAGCATGGTTTTTTGACTCCCGTTAGCTATTTCTCCTACAGACCCTGAGCGTCATACTAAAGTATTAGACGATAGATTCATCCACAAATGTTTTTATTAACGGCAATAGTGACAAAAGTCAATAAAACTTGTAGCGTCCCTCAGATCTAATGAATTTCAGCGCGCAAACACTTTGCAGGATTCGCCTCATAGCATACACGTGAATATAGTCAGCGATGGGCTCGTGATCAGCTCCACAGATCATAATGCTCAGAGACAACAGACTTGGAACATCCAAGGCATTCTATACCATTTCCTTTCGTTCTAGATAACTAACCCACTATATTTGAATTTTCTACACAATGTCGTTTCAAATTTGTGACGCTTTTCGAAAATATGAGAGACTGTTTTATACTTCCGGACTTGGTAAACTGATCACATTGCACCGTTGTTTATTTACGCTACTCCCCAGGCTACTTCCCATGTACTACAGATGAGCTAGATGTGTACTGCAACATTGTCAAACCTTGTAACTGATATTAAAGAAGGTGCTGGAACTTGACTAACTCAATCATCGCCTTTTTCATCTAGACGTAGGGCATAATTGGTGTCTGGTCCTTTACAGAGGCACTTGATGGTTCGTTTACCTCACATTCAGAGTCCCAGATTCCTTAAATAGTAGGTCTTCAAAAACCTGAACAGATAAAGACGGAGGCTCTGTGGGGACACCACACAAGTCGATACCAATAACTTAGGAGTGTATTGTTATCTTGTTTTGCATGCATCTCTAGGTACGATTCATGAAAACATTCTAACAAATACTCTCGATACCTTCCAGACAAGTAAAGTATAGTGTAGGTCGATCAAACTGCAAATGAGAAGACCAAATACTAACACAACGCTGATCGCTTTTGACCAATTTGAAGGAAAACCTCTATCAAAGAAATTACAAAAATGCAGGACTTTCTGTGAAGACTAGGTTACAAGCTTGTCTTCAAAATCATCCGCCATCAGTGGCTGGTTTAGACAAAGTGATTCGTAATTGCATAAAAATCTGATAATCTGCTTGTGAATCATTACAGACTTCCTACATGTCACTTCTAAAAAAAAGTGAGTGTTACAAACTATATCAAAGGTATGTATATATTTGGTAATATAAAACTCAGAGAGTAACTTTCTAATTCTATTCTTTCTCTGAACAGTATTTCTTTAGTCCCAAATGTTATAGTGAGAATCCTCTGGTATTTTTTTTTTACCAGGACCCGTCTTTTAAGTCTCATATGTTAAAAAGTCTGAAGTACAACATTCTTTCATATTCAGAAAACATACATTTTAGATAGAGCATTTATTAGACTCATTAATTGTTATGCAGTGATAGTTTTAAAATGCTTTATGTATCATTTACATATTTTGAGTTATATGTGTTTTAAATGTATTTTAATTATCCTGTATTGGCAAATTAATTTATAAATTGTGTTGCTGTGGACCATCTTAATTTGTTTAACGCTTTGTCTTTTAAGCACTTTGAAAAGTCTAATAAATAAAAGCTGACGTGAGTTAAAACAAAGTGCTTGGACCTTCCTTGTCATGTGAGAGAAGAAAGAAGCAGCTTTCCGGACAACATGTGATTAAAGGGGAAACATGGGAGTAAGTATGTAAACTAGCTAACCTCCATGTAAACGTAATTGCACATGAAGCCTCATGAGATTTTCTAAAGAGTAGTCATACCTTATGACAAATTTCACAGAGCTGCCATGTGAAAAGGAGAGATATTTTAGACCTTAACAAACCTCAGTTAGAAATCAAAAAGTAATCAGCTGAAATAAATAACATCAAATGCAGTTTTATGTGCAAGATTGGACTCATGAGATAATTGAAGTCTTGTGCTCATGAAGAAGAGGTGGGAGGAGGAGAAGAAGTGGGAGTGGCTACTTATCCCGGGGCCCCCCTCCATTTTACAGCACAATAGAGCTTGATGCAGTCCGCCCCACTCCGTCCCCTTTTTTGCCACGTGGTATGCACCAACCAAGTACTTAAATCCGGGAGCTTGAAGGCTGTGCTGTTCATGCACTGAAAACCGGTGCAATCCAGGAAGCAGCTGTGACACAGAATCAGGGCAAAGAGAAGGGGGGGGGAAACTGCCTCAGCATCGCTCAGAAGGTGGCGACAGTTACAGCTGGAGAAGCAGAAGGGCAGACAAAAGGAGGAGAGCTGTGTGATCCCGGTGTCAGAGCAGCGTTGTGTTCCCAAAGAGTGTACGGTCTCTCTGTTTGCTGTCATTCTCTCTCTTCCACTGTACGAGCGGGGGAGGGTACATCGGCTGTCCCAGGCCTAGTTACATGTCCCAGCATCCCGCAGGAGCTCAAACAAGGCCACTGCGACCATAACGGAGACTGTGAGTGCAGGACAAGACAGGCAGATAAAGGTACTGTAGCATACAATCAACAATCATAAACAGTACCTTTTTAAAATGAAGAGCTTGTCCTTGTGAATTTTATGTTAGCTGGAGTTTTAGCAGTTTAGTGTGAGGCATGGATACTTATCACTTTAAAAATACTACACAAGCAACCGACATATTATTAATCCTTATATAAAGTGCAGTTTGTAAATATTTGGGGCATACAGTCCTATTTGTTGTTTGCTTCAGTGCTACAGGCAAATACATTGCTACCAGAAATTCCTGAGAGTAACCCTTTAGAAAATAATTATTTAAAACTTGTACATTAGGATCATTATGTATCTAACCTGAAAGACAGGCTGCAGTGATGTATCCACTGCTTCAGCTGCAACTTGCATCTTTATTAACACTGTGCCCCGCAGCCAGCCTGTAGGAATCATAGGGTACTGCCAAGCTCTCACTATTAGTCCACCTGAATACACCAACCTTCCTAATGCCTCTAATGGTGGTGTGTTAATCAGCTGCCACCTGCCATGTATGTTGGATTATCTGATTTAAACAAAGCAAAGCCCAAATGGACAATGAGCTTATTAGTTTTCCTTTCTATTTGTCCTAAAATATTTCTGGTTGCTTTATCTGAATGATGAAAACCGATGATGTGTTTAGGAGGTGGATGCAAAGTCGAGGTTTATTGTCAGCGGTGGTTGCTAAGGAACACCTGAAGCAAGTGTCGTCATTCTGCCTCTCAGGACTAAAGTCGGGAAAGACTTACAAAACTTTTACTGGAGTCTCTCTCACCACTCCAAGGAAGTAAACCAAAACAAAATGGCTTGGGACTCTGCTTCAGTACACACCACAGAGTTTTTCTGCCATCGGCTGTTTCTTATTGTGCTCTTTTTTCACCCCAGTTCACGAGCACTGCAGATCTGGACAGGCTTGATTTAATTGCTTTCTCACTAGTTTAAACATAAACTGATTAAAACTCTTGAGTTTTTATGACTAAACAATACACGTACAGTATAATAAACACAACCAGTTGTTTGCTATTCCAGTGCCTTACTAATTTCTGTTGTTTAGACAGTATTTCATTAAAAACAGGTTATAAAATTGCTTTGTACTCTGTTCATTAAGTTCAGTCAGCTTGGACCCCTCAGGGTTATTGAAGTAGCCTTTTCGGTTTGGATTATAAAACAAAAAATAACAAAACATACCATTAAAGAAGCATGGATATATCAAACAGTGAACCGAATTGTTTGTATTTTGTTGCATAACAATGTTTTGGATTTTTTTAGTTCCTTACAACTAGCCTCTTTGCCATCACCCTAATTTTAAGCTCCCTCTACAGATACTCATATTAATGTTGGGACACTCCGAAACATTAACATTACATCAAGTATGTTAAAAATTGTGGAACAGATAATTATATAACACATTTTTTGTGTAATTGCAATACTTATCAGAAATCTAAAAACATACATTTGTGGTATTTTTGTGCTTAACTGGTATAAAAGTATGGTATGCTGATTTCTGCTACAGCATTAATTACATGGTCTTTATTATGATGTGTGAGATATAACAGCATATTAAGTTATGTATAAATAAATACAAGGATGATGGAGCAGCTTCTTGAAGGAGTGTCCCATTTCTCAGTGGGATATTTTAACCATTTCCTCAGTTAAGTGGCAATGGATGGGTGGAGGGGTAATCCAGGAAAACAGAGTTCAGCCTTCAATTTAGCATTTAATTACCTCAGTTTGTTTTTGTTTTTAAAAATCAATCACTATAGTTACTCAAGAGAGGGCTTTGTCAGAAAGGTATTTACAAGAAGCAATAAAGTTAAAATTAATTTAATTGTAAGTTGCTGTTATTGTAGAATACTAGCTATTACAGTGTTTTATATTGTAAGAAGTACCCCACTACTCCCTTCAGCATTGGTGAACCAACCAGAAAGTGGTTTGAGTGAAGGTCGGAGAAGAGGTGCAATGAGTTCCAAATGAAGCAAAGCAGGGCTGCATCCATCAAATCCAAGCAAACCTTGGTTGTTGTTTTTGTAAAAGTACTGCAGAGGTCCAAAGTTGACCAGCAACACAATCTGTTTATTTCACCATCATGTCGTTAACAAGTTAAAAAGATGAAGTGAGGGAATCTCATTGTGAGCATCTTTTAGTCCCTTAAAACATTAACAAAGCTATTTCAGATGCACCAAGGTTTAGATTTGTTTATTATACTAAAGTTTTTCCGTTTTATTTGCACATAAATAAAACCCCAACAAATCAGTAAGATTCAGCTTTGCTTAAACTATGCTCAAGAATTTACAGGTTACGTTATACCAGAAAATACCCTCACTGCAGTGTTTTTAAAACTTGAAACGAGCCAAAATGTTTGATTATTTGCCTAAAACAGCTTGAAACTATTACTACCCTAATCTTATTTTAAATTTCTATTTGACCTTTACATAGGGAAAATAGATGTGAGCAAGTGAAATGTTTTAAACCGCTCTAAAAAATATTTTTAAGTGCTTTGAGTTTGATTTTTGGAGGATTCTGAATGTACAACATTTTGGATCTTGCATCTCCAGAGGAAAATGATTGCACTGGTCCCTTGTAGAGCAGAAGCAGCTCCACAGAAACTTAATGAGCATGTAGGTGGTGTGCAGAATCACAGTAATGTGACACAAGGATGGGCAGCTTTGTCAATGTTACCTGCTTGTATACGGGATGAGCTCATGATTGTGTCATGATGATGATGAATGGTTGTGGTATTTCCTTCTAAAATAAGCAGACACACTCACACAGTAAACATCACGCTCGAAGCAAAACAAGAGGCTGGTGTTGTCAAATCGTGGGTCTGTGCAGATTCACAGAAATGCAAAAATGGAAGATTAAATATAATGTAAAATGATTATAGAAGGTGCTGTATTGATACATCTGTCATACTATCATTAAAAATTCTGCAACGAGAAGCCTTAAGTTGTAAATTACTTTGAGATTATCCAATATAGTCTCTGTTTTTCATTATATTTAAAACCAACTTATGTCGAGTTTTTCCAAGGTTTAGACTCTTTCTAATTATCATGTTTTGCTGTCAGTTTTTTATCTAGGTTTTCTGTATAGAAAAGTTATGGTTTGTGTTTGATACGTTAGAGTCCTGAAATAAATATATATTTAATTAGCTGTTTTCTGTGTTGGAAATTCTGAGGAAATTACATGACTACTATGTTGCGTTTTACTAGTTAATAGTGTTAACTTCAAGGCACGGTGGTGGCACAGGAGTTAAGCGCTTGTCCCATGTATGGAGGCCTTGTTCCTTGACGTGACTGTCATGGGTTCGAGTCCCAGCCCGTTGATGTTTGCTGCACGTCTCCCCCTCTCTCCACCCCATTTCCTGTCAGCTCACTTTATGTCAAAAGACTCCCTGCCATGAGTGTCTCAATTTAGAAATTTCATTTATGCTGCACATAAGTATCACTAATACAGAATCTATGCAAGAGTTACTTAAATGCAGCGATAACCCAATAATATTATTCAATCTCATGCTATCCTATGCATATGCTCTGTCTACACTGTTGAAAATTTACTCCCATCGAGATGTGGATAGCTCGAAGTGGTTCCAACAGCAGGGAATCCTGCCCCATTTTCTGATTAATTCAGCTAACAATTATTTGACCACTTGGGGCACCCAGACTGTTTATAGAGCGTTTACCTTTCATCCTTAGATGGTCAGGTATTTTTTTAAGTATAGGAAAATAAAATACATAAGATGAAAACCAAATTAACATACCCTCTCTTGACCCTCCCTGTAGTACATTGTAAATTTTACACTCTTCATCCCCAATACCACAGATAAACCCATGACGTCACAGCATGTGGCAGGCATTTGTACAATTCATTTTTCAACATTCACCACTTGATGGATACAAAGGATAACTAACCAATCCATCTGCCCTTTCACCTCCTTTTTCCTTCATGAGCTGGTATGCAACAAAACTGGAATGTCGTTTATTTTTGTCTTTTTTGTATATAGTAATAGTGGAACTAACAATGAACAATTATGATTATGTGTTGTGAAATGAAGAGGGTGAAAAAAATGCCGATTTCACTACCTAGGTTTTGATTTTTGTTCTTAGATTGTTGTACTGGGACGGCTGTATGATCAACTTATTTATTTATAGGTTGTGCAGGTCACAGTACTCAGGGGTTAATGATTTCTGCTTCTGCTGACAACAACTTAATGCTCACCCTCTACCGATGATCCACATGGCCCTGTCTTTAAGTGTTTAACCCCTTTTTCTCTCCTAGACATGGCGATTGACTGAGCTTTACTGTAACTAACTGTATGTGCTCTCTTTCAGACTCTAACCTTGAAAACTGGCTTAGAGTTTATCTGTTCTTTCTTTCTAGGTGAAACGACTAAAGGAGCTACATCCATTAACATTTACTTTTCCTTCCCATAGAAAGTACTCCAGGATCAGTGCTTCTTTGTTCTCTTTATGTCTCTGCTCTGTTCTCTCTAACCCCCAGTCGGTCGTGGCAGATGGCCACTCACACTGAGCCTGGTTCTGCTGGAGGTTTCTTCCTGTTAAAAGGGAGTTTTTCCTCTCCACTGTCGCTACATGCATGCTCAGTATGAGGGATTGCTGCAAAGTCAACGCCAGTGACTGTCCACTGTCTCTACATGCTCATCCAGGAGGAGTGAATGCTGCAAGTCACTGACTGGATGCAGTCTGTTGGGTTTCCTTAGACAAAAAAACTTTTTATCCAATTTGAATAAATAACTAACTCTGACTGCACTGTTCAATGGTTAGGATTAATTGGAATGTATGTACCTGACTTTTGTGAAGTGCCTTGAGACAACATGTGTTGTGAGTTGGCGCTATATAAATAAAAATGAATTGAATTGAATTTCTCTGGAAAGGTTGATGAAGAGTCCCTTCCCTTCGTCGTCTTCCGCTCTATCCAGGACCGGGTTGCGGGGGCAGCAGTCTGAGCAGAGACACCCAGAGGTCCCTCTCCCCTAACACCTCCTCCAGCTCCTCCGGGGGGAGCCCAAGGCGTTCCCAGGCCAGCCGAGAGACGTAGTCCCTCCAGCATGTCCCGGGCCGTGTCCTGGGCCTCCTCCCGGTGGGACGTGCCTGGAACACCTCCCGAGGAAGGCGTCCAGGAGGCATCTGGTATAGATGCCCGAGCCGCCTCAACTGGCTCCTCTCGATGTGCAGCGGCTCTACTCCGAGCCCCTCCCGAATGGCCGAGCTCCTCACCCTATCTCTAAGGGAGTGCCCGGCCACCCTACGGAGGAAGCGCATTTCAGCCGCTTGTATCCGGGATCTCGTTCTTTCGGTCATGACCAAAAGTTCATGGCCATAGGTGAGGGTAGGAACGTAGACCGACTGGTAAATCGAGAGCTTCGCTTTTCGCCTCGGCTCTTTCTTCAGCACAACGGACCGGCACAGTGCCCTCATTACTGCGGCAGCTGCTCCGATCCGTCTGTCGATCCCCCGTTCCATTCTTCCCTCACTCGTGAACAAGACCCCGAGATACTTGAACTCCTCCACTTGAGGCAGGAACTCCCCTCCAACCTGAAGAGGACAAGCCACCCTTTTCCGGTCGAGTACCATGGCCTCTGACTTGGAGGAGCTGATCTTCATCCCAGCCGCTTCACACTCAGCTGCCCCAGCGCATGCTGTAGGTCTTGGCTAGAGGGGGCCAGCAGGACCACGTCATCTGCAAAAAGAAGAGACGAAATCCACTGGTCCCCAAACCAGACCCCCTCCGGCCCTTGGCTGCGTCTAGAAATCCTGTCCATAAAAGTTATGAACAGGACCGGTGATAAAGGGCAGCCCTGCCAGAGTCCAACATGCACAGGGAACAGGTCCGACTTAGTGCCGGCAATGTGGACCAAACTCCTGCTCCGCTCGTACAGGGACCGGATGGCCCCTAATAAAGGGCCCCCAATTCCATACTCCTGGAGCACCCCCCACAAGGCATCACGAGGGACACAGTCGAATGCTTTCTCCAGGTCCACAAAACACATGTGAACCGGTTGGGCAAACTCCCATGAACCCTCGAGTACCCTGTAGAGGGTATAGAGCTGGTCCAGTGTTCCACGGCCGGAACGAAAACCACCTCTTGAAGCCGAGGTTCGACTATCGGCCGGACTCTCCTCTCCAATACCCTGGCATAGGCCTTACCAGGGAGGCTGAGGAGTGTGATCCCCCTGTAGTTGGAACACACCCTCCGGTCACCCTTCTTATGAAGGGGGACCACCACCCCAGTCTGCCAGCCCAGAGGCACTGTCCCCGACCTCCACGCATTGTTGAAGAGCCTTATCAACCATGACAGCCCCACAACATCCAGAGATTTGAGGTACTCAGGGCGGATCTCATCCACCCCCGAAGCCTTGCCACCGCAGAGCTTTTTAACCACCTCGGTGACTTCAGCCTGGGTGATGAAAGAGTCCAACCCCGAGTCCCCAGCCTCTGTTTCCACCAAAGAATGCGTGATGGCAGGATTGAGGAGATCCTCGAAGAACTCCTTCCACCGCCCGATAATGTCCCCAGTCGAGGTCAGCAGTCTCCCACCCCCACTATAAATAGTGTTGGCGAAGCACTGCTTCTCCCTCCAGAGGCGCCGGAAGGTTTGCCAGAATCGCTTCGAGGCCAACCAATAGTCCTTCTCCATGGCCTCACCGAACTCCTCCCAGGCCTGAGTTTTTGCCTCTGCCACAGCCCGGGCCACAGCACGCTTGGCCTCACGGTACCCGTCAGTCGCCTCAGGAGTCCCACAAGCCAACCACAGCCGATAGGACTCCTTCTTCAGCTTGACAGCATCCCTTACTGCCAGTGTCCACCACTGGGTTCTGGGATTGCCGCCGCAACAGGCACCGCAGACCTTTCGGCCGCAGCTACGGGCAGCAGCATCGACAATAGATGCGGAGAACATGGTCCACTCGGACTCTATGTCTCCAACATCCCCTGGAACCTGGCCGAAGCTGTCCCGGAGGTGGGAGTTGAATGCATCCCTGGCCGAGGGCTCCACCAGGCGTTCCCAGCAGACCCTCACTATGTGCTTGGGCCTGCCAAGTCTGTCCGGCTTTCTCCTCCTCCAGCGGATCCAACTCACCACCAGGTGGTGATCGGTGGACAGCTCAGCCCCTCTCTTCACCCGAGTGTCCAAAACATGCGGCCGCAGGTCTGATGATACGACAACAAAGTCGATCATTGACCTCCTGCCTAGGGTGTCCTAGTGCCAAGTACACTGATGGACACCCTTATGCTTGAACATAGTGTTCATTATGGACAATCCGTGACTAGCACAGAAGTCCAATAACAAAACACCACTTGGATTCAGATCGGGGAGGCCATTCCTCCCGATCACGCCTCTCCAGGTGTCACTGTTGTTTCCCACGTGGGCGTTGAAGTCCCCCAGCAGAATAATGGAGTCCCCGGGAGGGGCACTATCCAGCACCTCCGACAGGGACACCAAGAAGGCCGGATACTCCGCACTACCGCTCGGCCCGTAGGCCGAAACGACAGTCAGAGAACTATCCCCAACCCGAAGGCGCAGCGATGCGACCCTCTCATCCACTGGGGTAAACCCCAACACGAGACGGCTGAGCTGGGGGGCAACAAGCAAACCCACACCAGCTTGCCGCCTCTCCCCGTGGGCCACTCCAGAGTAGAAGAGAGTCCATCCCCTCTCCAGGAGATGGGTTCCAGAGCCCACACTGTGCATGGAGGTAAGCCCGACTATTTCTAGTCGATATCTCTCGACCTCCCGAAAAAGCTCAGGCTCCTTCCAACCCCAGCGAGGTAACATTCCACATCCCTAGAGCCAGCCTAAGCATCTGGGGATCGGGCCGCCGAGGTCTCCACCTTCGTCCGCCACCCAATCCTCTTTGCACCGGTCCCTCACGGTCCACCTTGCAGGTGGTGGGCCCACTGGGGGATGGCCTCGTGTCTCTCGTTCGGGCTTGGCCTGGCTGGGTCCCGTGAGGAGCAACCCGGCCACCAGGCGCTCTCCGGCGAGTCCCGACCCCAGGCCTGGCTCCAGGGTGGGACCCCGGTACGGCGGGCACGTGACGTCGCCCGCCGTACCGGGCGACGTCACGTGCCTCGATATTCTAGTCCATATGAA
Organism: Crenichthys baileyi; assembly: GCA_036173005.1. Lineage (NCBI taxonomy): Eukaryota > Metazoa > Chordata > Actinopteri > Cyprinodontiformes > Goodeidae > Crenichthys > Crenichthys baileyi. Next base: position 56,249 of record JAHHUM010000492.1, on the reverse strand, counting down.
GAATTCTTGAACTGCTCTTTGTCTGACCCATCACCTAGAGCCTGTTTGCCATGGGAGACCCTACCAGGGGCATTTAAGCCCCAGACAACATAGCCTCTAGGATCATTTGATCACTCAAACCCCTCCACCACGTTAAGGCGGCAGTTCAAGGAGGGTGATGAAGAGTCGTCCCACTATATTATCTGATGATGTGAGTGATAACCCTAAACATATAATTTTCTCCTAGGTGAAGAAGGCCTGAAAAGGTGGCTGGGACCAGCCTGACAAATGGGTCCATTGACCCATTATTACGTAGGACATAAGATCTCTGGGGTTCAGAAACAGTATGACTGGGAACACTGGGTTTGGAGGATGAAAATAGTGTGTTTGAGAAGGGTGTGACAAGAATGAATGAAGGCCCAAGTTATGAAAGATGTATTGATGTGGGACATCTGAATGAGAAGTTCATGAATCGTATGGTATGTTTTAGTGTCTGTGAGCTCATTATTTGTTTTGAGTTTTGATTCATAGTTGTGTTCAGACAACTAATGCATGTTGTGGAGTGCACCAAGTTTTGTTTTAATATCTTTTTCTCTAATGTCACTGTTTACTATATGTGTTCGGATGCTCGCAAGTTGAAACAATTTTCTGGGTTTTAGTTTCAGAACGCCAAAGCCGGCATGTGTTGTGTGTTTGTCTAAATTTCTCAACATTTGTCTTCAATGTTTGTCTGACTAACCTTTAAACTTCAGAGAAAACAAAAAAAGGTAATAATAATAATCCTAGGATAGAAAAATTTGAAAAATTGGGGTAATGACTGGTTACGGTGATCAGATGTTTAATAGGAATTAATAATAAATTGATGGTATGATTGTGGGTGTCCAGAATATGAAAACGACTTATCTAGTATCGGGGGTTGATGTAACGGAGAAGGAACATAAAGGTCTAATTTAGGTAGATGTAATCAAATTATTAACAGACTTGAAAAGTTGTTTGTCCAAAAGAATTAGACACAAGGAAAACGATGTGTATATTTTGAAAATTAATGGTTTGGACATATCTAACATTGACTAGTGGTCAAGAACAATAAATTATCAATTGATTGGATTAAAATAAATGTGATTCTGGTTGAAGGTGAGAGGATGATTCTATTAGATTATCCATTTATCACAGTCGACACTTTCACCAGGTGGGTTGAGAGAGCTGACAGCAGAATCAGAGAACAATTGGCTAAAGTTTGTGCTGATTCCAACATGACATGGCTGGAGCTGCTGCCTTGGTGATGTTTTCTATGAGATCATCACCCACTGTACGCATGGGTTTAACACCACATGAGCTGCTGACAGGAAGAACTGTGCACCCAAGCTGGATTCACAGAAAGAGGAAATAATGTTACGTTCAACAATTGTTATCTGCTGTGAAGTTTTTCTCTCATAACACACAGGAGGCTCTAACCAAAGAACCAACGGGAGAGAATCTAGGAACAGATTGCACCTGGGGAGTGGATACACAGAAAGGTGTTTCACAGATCTTGGAAGGACCCCAGGTGGATTGGAAATTTTAAAGTGGTAAGCCACCGCATATAGTGTGAAGGTTTGCTTGGATAAGGGACAAAATAAGGGAGAGCCATCCTCTAAAGGAAACCTCAGAGAAATCAGAAAGCACCTGAGGGAGTACATGCAAATAGGTTCAGTTGGATGTCTTTGGACAGGGGCTTGGTGACTTCAGAGGAGGGAACGTGACAAAGAAATAAATTCTAAGAATTCTATTTGTTGAGTTTGAAGTAGCGTCTGCCAGTAAATTTGAAAGAACGTCTTTGCTTTGGAACCTGGTGGTACAAAAACAGTGAGGGAAGAAGGATTTATAAAGTGTAAGTAACCAACAAATAAATGTGTATTTCTGTGCGTGTGGAAAAAACCTGTGGAATAATTTGCATGAGGGGTTGAAGGAGTACTCAACTACAGGTCAATTGAAATAACTTCATGAAGAGAAATTATAAATTCCTGTGTGCTTCTGAGTTACTTATTCATAGATACTGTTTGCAACTTAGATTGTAAATTAGCTTGATATAAGGCCTTGAATTTCCTTGAATTTTCTATGAGAATCCTTTCATGTGACAAAAAAAAGCTTTAAAAACTGAACAGGTGGGGCGCGGTGCTGATGGTGTAGGGGTTAAAGCGCGCAACCATATGCAGAGGCTGCAGTCCTCGAAGCTGCCGAATGTCTCCCCCTCTCTCTACCTGTCTTTCCTGTCTGTCTACTGTCAAAAAATAAAATAAAATAAAGGTCACTAGTGCCGAAAAAATATCTTTAAAAAAAAAACAAAAAACTGAACAGGTGCTCAGAAATGTCATCATTAATGCTACAGTTCCCATACAACACTCAGGTTACAGAGGGCTAATAGGAAGCTCTGACTGACTGGAGATGATTGGATGAAAAGAAAATTTGGTCCCAAAATCTCAGTAACAAACTTGTAAACAACATAATAACAACAAAAAGTAGGTGAGTATGCAGCTTCAGGTGGAATGTGGTGGATCATACCTGGATCTTACAGTTGACAAACAGCTCCTCCACCGTCTTTCTGTCCCTCTCATGAAGGCCAGCGTGGTGCATGCCAATCCCAAAGGCCAGGGTCAGCTTCAGGTTGGAATCCCTCACTGTGGCAATGATGTCCTCTATCTGCAGATAATCAGAGCAAAAAATGTCAGACACACTAGACCATGACACCCTAAAGAAAACACTTTGGGTCTGATCTTCAAAGATTCCAAATAAGGAGCGCTAAATTGCACGTTGCTCGCAATCTTCAAAGATTGCGTGTGCAATGAATAACAGTTTAAGAGATGAAGGCAGCCCTATTTAAATGAGGAAATTGCATGTGCTCCTGGTTGTCATGATGGAGAGCGTCGGAGAGCAGAGCGGCCGAAACAGGAAATTGAACTTTCACCATGGAGATGGAGGTCCTGGTGCATGGAGGAAGCAAATACATACATTGGTGAACTCCAGCAGAGACACCTAAGCACTGCCAGAAGAATGTGGAAGATTTGGAAGGCCATCTGTGAAAAGGTGAATGCTGTGAGCTAAACCAGAAGATCTAATGAGGAAGTGAAAAGAAGATGGCAGGATAACCGCAGAGGAACAAAGGAAACATTTTCCCACAATAAATCCTCTTTGCTTAAAACAGGTGGGGGCCCAGTGGAAGAGATCCTTCTCTCGCCAATCGAACAGTGGATCCAGGAAGCATTCTGTGATGAGCGTATTGTTGGAATCAAGGGATATGATTCGCTTGACCCAAAAATTGTAAACCAAGGTAGACCATAAGAACATATTTATTTAATTCAACACGTATTTGCTTTGTCTTACTGAATCCAGAATGAAAGGATTACATACTTCAGATATTGTCATTGTGTCAACTATGTTACTGTAAGTTGTCCATCATAACCATTAGACATTTACATTCATCCCTTCATTCTTATCTGGAGAATCTGTCTCAGATGTCGGACAATCCCTGCCGCGCTCCTATCGATCTGGGTACACCTGTGAACATTCCAGCATAGCCCCGAGGGCGTCCTAACTGTGATGACATTTAATATTGGAAGCTGCTGCTGCATCAGACAGATGCAATACAGGCCGTTGCGCAGAGCTGTCTCCAATTTTGCGCACGCCCTCTGCCGTGACACCTGGGCCATCGCAGTGCACACGGAGCAGCTGATTGGTGCTGTGTCTGGGTTAACAGTGGCTTTCAAAGCCCTGGCTGCAGTAGGGAGATCATTCAGTGGCATTAGTGGTCCTCCACCTGTGCCGCCGGCGAATGGAGAGGGAAGAAGGCACAAGGGTGGAGACCACCGCAACCTGCAAAAACGCAAAGCCCTGAATAAGAACACTGTTTACATTTCACAGCCATAGATTGTTTGAGTAGTTTCCAAACATGCCATAACATTTGATTAAAATCAAGTTTTTAGTTTCTGTGTAATTGCATTAATGAGTTAAATAAAATACATACTTGAAATGGCTCATGAGAAGATGCTTTGAATCAGATTGGTCCGTGTCCGCAGGCCCGCTGCATTAAGCCGTCCTGCATGTGGCCAGACTTCAGTGTCCTCCACTGGCAGCACAGTATGCTCCAAGCCATGGCGGTGTGCGATGTGCAACATGCAGCACACAACTACAATCTGCGCAATTTCTTCCTGGCTATATAAGAGCACACCTCCAGTGCGATCCAGGCAACAGAACCGAGTTTGTAGCACCCTGAAGGTGTTCTAATGTGAGCCATATTATAGCACTGTTCAGGGGTCAGCAGGAAGGGGTTAAGGGGGTATGCACCATCAGCTACACAGTTTTGTTAAATCTAGAGTAGAATTTAAAATTCTCCTCCTCACATATAAAGCCCTTAATGATCTAGCTCCACCATACATCATAGATCTGATTGTTCCATATGTTCCTAACAGAGCACTTCATTCTCAGACTGCAGGTTTACTGGTGGTTCCTAGAGTCTCTAGAAGTAGAATGGGAGGCAGATCCTTTAGTTATCAGGCTCCCCTCCTGTGGAACCAGCTCCCAGTTTTAGTCCGTGAGGCGGACACCCTGTCTACTTTTAAGGCTAGGCTTAAAACTTTCCTTTTTGATAAAGCTTATAGTAGAGTGGCTTAGGTTATCCTGAGCTATCTCTGTAGTTATGCTCCTATAGGCTTAGACTGCTGGAGGACAGAATGACCACTTTCACTCTCTTTGCTACATTCTCATACTACTCTCCAATTTTGTGTTATCTGCTGTTATTTCAGCTTTTAACTTTGTTCTCTTAGCTGTGGCATCTTTCTGGAGGAGGGGCATTGACCAAGCTGATGCTACCAACAACTCAACGCTCACCTTATACAGATGATACAAAGAGACCGACTTGATGCAATCTGCTGGGTTTCCTCAGAAAGAAAAAACTCTTTAACCAATTTGAATAATAAACTGAATCTAACTGCACTGTTTGATAGTTAGGATTAATTGGAATGTGTGTAGCTGACTTGAAATCTGTATGATTCGATTGAATTGACTTTGTAAAGTGCCTTGAGCCGACATGTGTTTTGAATTGATGCTATTTGAATAAAACTGATTTGAATAGCACATATTCAACATTAATAAGAATAAATTTCACAAACCGTGAACAATATAACCGAAATTACCCAAAAGCCACCCTTCTCCATATTCCATAACTCTCGGCTTTGAAAAAAGCACGCTTTTTCAATATAAAGGAGTTGTAGACTGACCCTGGGTATTTTGCCATGACGTTTGTAATTACCCCAGTCGAGTCGCACACAACCTGAACATTCAAAAAATCTGTGTGCTTGTGGTTCCGAAACACGTGCTTCCTATCTGAGGGGGAAACAAGCTGCACATGAGTGCAGTCTACTGCTCCTGTAGTTTTGAGGAAGGCAGCAACCACATAAAAACCATGTTTGGTTTTATTTAATGCGTCCACAGTGCGTGAGAACTGGATATATTTGCCCATTCAGCTTGACATTGTGTTCAAGACTTGGGACGGCATACCTGACACACTACTCTGGGAGACACTGGCTCTAAATGTGTTTGTATGCTGAAATGAAAACAAAGCCAGGAAATACAGCATTGCCGGAAGTTTGTCCAGTGGAGAGATGGCATGGCTTCTGTTTGTGACTGACTTCAATTCACCCCTAGTTCATCCAGCAGCTCCAAAATAGCATCGCTTGATGGACATGTCTCTACAGTTTTTATTTCTGACAGTCCAAACATAAGGACATGCACACAGTAGATTCTCTCTCTCTGTTATCTGTTATTCTATCTTTGCTTCCTTCTCGCACGCATTGTGATTAGCACCTTGTTGTAGATCAGCTTTGCGGATGCAAACAAACCTTTTGAAGATCAGATTATGTTTAGAATGGTCCCTAGTTTCATGTTGATGCTTGTGTGAAAATAGTTTTGATGTGACATTTATCTATATTTTTCCTGCAGAAGAAGTAAAGCAAGAATTGCCTATTCTGGTTTTCTGAGGAAAATATAATGTATAGATTTACAGCTTGTAGCAACATCATTCTGTAAATAATCCTAACCATAATGATCATTTCTAAAAACATCTCATAACAAAAGCAAAGAAACTACTCCTTTTAACAACATCAATGCATTGTTCTGATGGTCCCAGCTGTTTCCTGGTTCTCTGAACACTTTGTTGTGTTTTCCTGGAATCTGTGGTCAGATGTTTAGCAGAAGTCCTGAGCAGCAGCCCTTTAGCCAGATATTCATCTTTAGTTCCTAGTCTTTTCTGATTCTAATCTTGGCTAAAACTGCTTGTGTTTTAAAAGAAATAGTAGAATGTGTTTTTCCAGTATAAAAGAAATAAATTCTTGTTAATAAAAAGTGTTGAGTTTAACAAATATGCATACAAGTTAACAGAGACAAGAAATAGACTGGAACCAGGAACTCTGCCTCTCAGGAGAGAATAACAAGCTGTCAGCTCACAGAGGGGCTCAGGGCTAAGAGACCCCCAGAGAGAAAGAGGCAGCTATCACCAGAGGCCTGTCAGTCAAACAGCAGGAGGCAGAGCTACTACATGGGCCGGCACTGAGAAGGAGCAGGCAGCGCAGTACATAAGCGGAACACACACACAGTCTCTCAAACAGGGACATGGCTTACAGTTAAGCTTGCTCTGCAGCAAGAAATCTGCAGAGCCAAAGCAAAGGAAAATTTAAGACTGAAACGGTTTCAGACGTAGAACTTCACTTTAAAAGCTTATTATTTATGTAAAATTTCTACTTTGGTATATTATAGAAGTAAAGTAAGAGATGGTCATCACTTGGCCTCAATCTGTAAAGAGCTGTAAATCAACAGCACATCATGCCAAAAGGATTCTATAGGACTAATGAAAGTAAAAACATAAAGTAAGTACCTTTCAGGGGTCACCACAGCGAGTCATCGGTCTCCCATCTAACCCTGTCTTCTACGTCTGAACTCCATCCATACACCTCTTTGGTGTTCCTCTGGGCTTCCTGCCTGTCTAATCCTTCTAATCAATGTATTTATTATCCCTCCTCTTTACATGTCCAAACGACCTCAGTCTGGCCTCTCTGGCTTTATCTCTAATAACATGAGCTGATCCTCTGATGCACTCATTCCTTAATCACCTAACGTGCTGAACATTCTTCCCATCTCTGTTATCTCTGCCTCACCTACCTGTATAAATCCATCTCTCTCTCCTTACTGTCCAACCTGTCCAAACCTTCCTACTTTTCACCGTCTATAACATAACAAATAGCATTAGTTAGCTTAAGAGCCATTGCCTTAAATAGACAGCATAAAGTGGAGCTTTTGATTAGTCACATTTCTGTTATCTACAGTGCCTTGCCTAAGTACACATATGTTTATGTGACAGATCAACACAAAGTAGCACATAATTATAAAGCCGAAAAAAATGATCTATGGGTGGCAATTTGTTTTAGAAATATGCTTTTTTTATTCATCCCCAGATTATTTCCGATACCCTTAAATAGAATCTAGTGACACCAGTTTTCCTCATGATTCAACTAATCAGCTAACTCATTTACGTAATTTAATCTCACCATAAATTCATGTGTTCTTTTAAGTCATTAGGTGTTTGTGTTTGAGAACATTACTGAAAAAACAGCTCCATGAAGGTCAATGAGAAAGTCTTAGAGAAGTTTAAAGCAGGGTTAGGTTATAGAATAAAATTAAAAGCCTTGAATATCTCAGTACAACCAATCCATCATGCAGAATGCAAAACTACCAAGACCAAGGCATCTACCTAAACTGACAGAATGGGAAAGGAGAACATTAATCAGAGAAGGAGCCAAGAGGCCCATTGTGACTCTGGAGGAGTTAGAAAAGGAGAATCCATCAACAGGACAACGCCTAAATGCCTGATTAAATTAATACATGAATCTGTACATAATAGCAAGAGGACAAACCTCTATATATCTGGACTTTATGGAAGACTGGCAAGATGAAACGCATTGCTGAAAGAAAGCCATAAAAAGTCCTGTTTGCAGTTTGCCATCAGACTTAAAAGGGACACAGCAAACATGTGGAAGAAGGATCTCTGGTCACATAGGAGAAAAATTTAACATTTTGACCTACAGAGAAAATACCACTGCCCATTACCCAAAACACTATGTTGTCACAGAGATGCTCCCCCTTGGGGCAGAGGTTTATCTTCTAGCAGGAGAACAACCCTAAGCATACAGAAAGAGCTACACTACTCAGAAAAGGTTAGGGTTAATTGGTTTTCAGGTGAAATTTATGGAAAACATTACAAGTTCACCCTACAGTGAGATATCATGAAAGTAGGGCATTTTGGTAGAAGCATGCAGTGGTGATTTTCTCATTTCAAACAGTTTGAGGTTGTGAGGTACAGGGTCACAAGCCTCTAGAAGTCAACTCAGCTTCCGGGTTTTCTATGGGACTGAGGTCTGGAGGAAGTGCAGGCCACTCCATTCCAGGTATCCCAGTCTCCAGCAGCCTTTCCCTAATGATGCAACCTTGATAAGCTGGAGCATTGTCGTCCATGAAGATGAAACGAGGCCTGTGTTGTTCATGCGGGGGCACAATGACGGGGTTAATGATGTTATTCAGGTAGTATGGGGCTGTCACCGTACCATTCACAAAGTGTAGGACAGTTCTGTATTGACTAGACTCACCTGACCACCCTAACACCACCACCACCAAACGCTAATCTGGTGACAACAGTGGCTGATGCATGGCGCTCTTCTTGACGTCTCCAACACCATTGGCTGCCATCATTTCTGCTTAAAGTGACTCGACTTTCATCAACGAACAGCTTGCAACGCAGTCCACGCTGATGTTAAACAGTTTCTAATGCTCTGATATGACACTTGGGTGCCTCTCATGTGCCTGGAGTTGAGTGGCATTCATCATCAGTGGGGGATGTGGCCAAAGGACGTCAACTTCTATGCCTTAATATGACTCTTCCAGTCTCTGTGTTGCAACCTGCTAATGACACTCTGACATTCTAAGCTCAAAGGCCACTTCTGTCTGAGAACATTCTGCAAGAAGCCTCACAATGGTGAGGTACTGTTGGTCAATTGTTAGGCGTCGTCTTGGTCCCATGATGTCAAAATGTGAACAGCATTTTTCACAACAGCATGTGAACAGCATTTTTAATTAGGAAGACTGTTTAAATACAAATTCTGATTCTGATTGAAAAAGGACATCTATTGGTTGATTCATGAAACAAACAACTGTTGTAAATTTTACCGTTAAGCTCCTTGTTAAAGAACAGTAAGTTGTGTAAAAAGTACTGAAACATCAAACATATGGACATGTGCATTCAAAAGTTTAGAGAAAGTCACAATGAGTTCGCCTGTAAAGGTTAATGTGCATTTTAGGCTCATCCTGAAATTTCACCTGAAAGCAGAATATTCCTAACCTTTTTTGATAGTGTATAATGGAATGGTTTATATCACTGGTCTCCAACTCAAAAGCCACTGTCCTGCAACTTTTAAATGCATTCCTAGTTCAACACAGTTTGATCAAATGGCTGAATTACTTCATTTACATGTTTTCACATTCTACATAGGTCTTCAAGTGTGTTTGACCAGGAATGCATCAAAATTTAGCAGAATAGTGAATCTCGAGGAATGGAGTTGGAGACCCTAGGTGTCCCAATGGCCCAGTCAAAGCCCAGACCTAAATCCTGTTGAGAGTGTGTATCCAGACTTGCAAGCTGATGTTCACAGATGGTGTCCATCCAATCTGGTTGAGCTTGAGCTATTTTTCAAAGAAGGGGCAAAATGTCAGTCTCTAGTTGTGCAAATGTGGTAAACTTGCATCTGTGACTGCAGTGGAAGGTGGTTGTAAAAACATTTAAAAAACCAAACAGTGCTTTCCTTCTGTTTCATAATTATGTGCAGTTTTGCATTGATCTAAAACAAAAAATTCCACAAAAATACCTTCAGGTCTGTGGTTGTAACTAGTGGTGGAATATATCACAAAAATTATTCATGATTTTTTTTTTTATTGGATCAGAACTCCCCCACCACACTCCCTGCTGGTGGGTGGTGTCTCTGCCTGCTGGTATATTGGTGGTTCTTAGTGTCCGAGGCAGGGTGCTTTGGTGTGGGCCAGCTCACTCCCGGTGGCTGCTTGCCGGGGCCTGGGCCCCCTAGCTCTGTCAGGCCTCTGCTTCTCTAGGCTCAGAGACCCAGAGACCCGAGACCCGGGGTCTCTGGGTTTTTTTCCTTTTTGCCCGACCTCTCTTCTTGCTTCTTTGTTTTCCTTTTCATTTCCATGTCCACTGTAATTAAAATAATCCCAATGCAGTTTCTTCCACAACACTGGAACCTTCTTCTGGGCTAGGTTAAAGTTGAAGAGGTGCTGCAGAATCCCACAGAGCTGCTCTGCACAGCTCTTCAGGACTCTAGGGCTGACACGATCTGGACCTGCAGCCTTGTTCCGATTCAGTCTCTCCAATTGTCTCTTCACCTGACTTCTTGAGACACAGGTGGAAGGGGGAGGCAAAGGGAGCATCAGCATCTTCTGATATGGTTGAAGGCAAACATGTAGAAACAGAAGGGTCTAGGGCTGAGGTGGAAGATAAAACATTTCATGTGTTACTGGACAGCTGTGGGTCAAAGGAGGGTGGGATGTCTGTTTGACTGTGAGCAGGAGAGGAGGATCCTGAGCTTGTTTCATTGGCTCTGTCCAGACCTACATCGGTCTGATCTTCTGCTTGAAGCCTGTGATCTTCTTCATCCCTGACCACACATTTCTGATATTGTTTTTCTGCAGCTTGCCCTCCAGCTTCTTTCTGTACACCTCCTTGATTTGTCTTATCTTGATTTTAATTTGCTTCTGTGTACTGCTCAACAATTCTCTGTCTCCCTCTCTGAAGGCTCCTTTTTCTTGTTAAGCAGGTTCTTCAGGTCACTGGTCACAGTGTTTGTTATTGGGGAAGCATCTCACCATTCTGGTGGGGATGATGTAATCCACACAGAAGAAACAGAGCTACTCCAACCTGCTGCCACCTTGCAATTCTAATAATAAGATCCTTACATACAATGCAGGTAGTTGAATAAATCTGGTGAGCTGGTAACCACTTAAACAGACAAAACATTCCATTCTGAAGAGTAGAGCTAAATATTTACTTCTTCAGCATTAGCTGCTATGCAACTAAGAGCAACCAGAGGAGAGGCCTGCTTTGGTAGTTTTCCTCTGCATGTAGTGGGCACAAAAGCCTTGGTGGTTTAGATATCCGTGCCTTACCTCGACTTCCTTCTGCTCACGCCTGCAGCAACATGTGTGAGACGAAGTACACAAGCACAGTCACTAACAGTTGTCATGGTCATTTCATCTTCAACCAGTTGTATCAAAACTACACTACTGTTGTGGTAATCAATAAAACCAGCAACAATTTCATATCCGCTGCATAAACAGGCCTGTGGCTCTGTGGTCAGGAAATCCTTTGAGTGTCTGGTGTTGAAGCACCTAAAGGACATCACAGGCCCCCTGCTGGACCCCAGTTTGCTTATTGGGCAAACAGGTTGGCAGATGATGCAGTCAACTTGTGACTACACTTCATCCTGCAACACTTCGACCACCCAGGGATATACACCAGGATCCTGTTTGTGAACTTCAGCCTGGCCTTCAACTATGGCACGGTATCAGTGCCAAAATTAAGACTATTGCACACCCAGCGGTGGCTACTTCCTTTTGCAGGAGGCTATATTCACTCCGAAGCCATCTACTGATCTAATTAATGATAGGCCAGCACCGGTAACTGAGCGGCTGGCAAATGAGAAGGAGAGTGCTCACTTGCGTGAGCTCTGGAGAGGCTGGCAATACCATTAGATAGGCTGGCGTTAGCATTGGAGAGGCTGGCATAAGCATTGGAGAAGCTAACGGTGTTAGCATAGGAGAAGCTAATGGCGTTAGATTTGGAGAAGACACAGAATGTGTCTTATAGAGATCCCTCTGCTTTGTCAGAATGTCAGCATAATCTTCATGATCTAAGATCATTATATCACCCACCGCTAGTTGTAAGGCAAAAAAGGTGAAAAGATTTAAGGGGAATGAAAACTTTTCAAACTATTAGTTCTGTGAATTTCTATTATTATCAATGAATGATTTTTTTGCCATTCTCTATTGTTTTTGACATGTTTTCAACAATATTCCACTTTCACCTAAATTAGTTGTGTGAAATAAAGCAGGGTTACAGAATTTAACAGCGCCTTATTTTCACATCTGGTCCCTGAATGAAGTCTGAAGACTCGGGGTGGGAAACAGGACAGGGTGTTCACATACCTCTCTCTCGTCTTGGTGCAGCCACTGCTTGGGGTTATCCTCTGTGGCCAGATAGGCGATGAGGTCCAGGGCAGTTAGACGTGTTTGCCTTCTTGATGACACAAAAATCAGGACTGGCTTGGCGGGTGAGTGACTGCGTATCGCTACAAAGAAATGTACAGATATATATTGGCAGTCAGGATTCAGTGGGAATTTTCTAGTCCAATGAAACACATATACTCATCTGTTTATAATTTGTTTTCTTAGCAGCTATCCTTCTCTGTCAAGCTGAAAACTCTGAGAACCTGATCTCACAGAATCCGACACAGAGAAGGACAGTTTATGACTACATGATGTCATGAATGTGAATGTGCAGCTGGACCTTGGAAGGTGGGCTTGTTCATGCTGGCCATGCGGGGACAGTAGTGTTGTCCTGGGAAACCATGAATGTGAACTTCTAGTGGGACAGGACGCACAGACGGACGGAAGTTAAACAATCCCACCTGTTAGACAGCACCAGGGAAGGGACAGAGGGTGGATGGACAGAAGACGAGAAAAAGAAATTTAATGTGAGCAGCTGGAAACCTGATGCTCCGACTGGCTGCGGCAGGAACTGTGTCTGAGTGACTGGATCTAGAATGTTCTATTCAGAATGTCAAGAAACATATTAAAGTTCTGGAACATGGACTGGAGGGCAGCCAAGTAGTCAGATGTATGGATGGACACATTCCACTGGACTTACTAGAACTGCCTCTCTAAGACTCTGACAGCACATCATGTCACATCACAGTGTTCTGAAACACGTTTAGGATAACATGCTACTGTCATTAACCCTTGCACACACTAAAACTGTTATGCTCCACTGAAATAGGTAAAGTAAAAATATCAACAGTAATAATTCATTTTAAGTTGTTATAATGGTGAAAAAGAGAACTTTTAGAACTTTTATTTCTAAGACACAAAACAAACTAAAAACAAAGAACAAAAAACAAGCTGAACGTTTAAATATCATTCCAGCTGTAAAAATGACTGACTCTAGCTTCAAAGGGAGATATTATGAAAATCCTTAGGCATGCTCCTCTTTTAAAACATAAGTTTATAACATACAGCAAACATATTTTCCTTATTTCAAAACAGATTTCAGGCATCTGACTGCAGTTTTCCAGACTGATTCTGATTGTGGATTTTTGTAAAACTCTCACCTTATGGTTTCAGTTTTCAGTTTCTCTACATTTTGTCATGGCAGAAATACAGAGATTTCACTCTTTCATATTTCTACTAATAAAACCTTAGTTATAAAAAATGACAGTATTTCCCTTAGACAAACTACAAAACGTTTTTTTTGTCCCCTTAACAGACTTTGTTACACTGAAATATTTCATTAAGCAAAGATAACCTGAATAACTACAAAAACAAGCGTTTTGAAATGCTGGTGTGTTTTGGATCATTATGCTGCTGCATAACCCAGTCACACCTGAGCTTAGGGTCACAGATTGATAGCTGGACAATCTTCTTTAGAATTTTCTGTGAGAGCATAATTCCTGCACCCATTAATTATGGCAAACCATCCAGGTCCCAAGGCAACAAAGCAGCCCCAGATCATTATGCTACCACTGATATGTTTGACTGAAGGCATGATGTTCTTGGGGATCATCATGAGGTTTTTGGGTAAATGTGAGGTGAACCTTTATGTTCCTTTATGTCAGCAGTGGTTTTGGCCACTGGGAATTCTCCCATGGATGCCATTTTTCCCAGTAACTTTAATATTATTTAATCATGAACTCCCAAAGCCTTAGAAACGGTTTCCAGACTGACAGATTTCAATGAGTTTGGTTCCCATCTGTTCTTGAATGGGTTTGATTGGTGGATGATGTGTTGCTATTCGAGATATTGTAATCTACTTCATGTTGTTGAACAGATTCTATTTAGGTGATTTCTTTATTCTACAGATTAGGCTGCATCAGACCTGGGTATGAAATTGAGCTCAGCTTTCCAAAAAAATGTAGTTAATCAGTTAATTTCTGAAGAGGAGCGATTCTGCTTTCACAAAGACCCCTGTTAGTTTGGATGCTCATTTTCCCTTAGTAATGGAAAGCTGCCTTTTCAGGTTATCTTCGTCAGAAATGAACATTTGTTTGACGATCTGAAACATGTAAGTGTGACAAAAAAGCAAAAACAGGAGAAGACTGTTAGGGGACATATTTGTTTAGAGCACTATTGCACCATTTTACAGGACAATTATTTTCAGCAAGATTGTGTTTTAAAGAAATAATGCAGCATTTTCGCACCAACAATGCAAAGAAAAATAAATTTGATTGTGTTAGATGAGAAAATGAGATGACTTAAAATAGCTAACTTGTCCTTTACTTTGTAAAATGTTTCACGTTGAAGATGTCGGCGCAAAAGATTTTAAGTGTCTGATCTGCTTAATCCTGCTATAAATGATTTGGGTTACCTTCTGATTGATGGGTGAATCACCAGTAAAAACACATAAAGCTTGGCAGATTTCAAACGTCAGGAAAGCAATTCAGCTCCGGGGAACAACACAAAATAAGTCTCTGCGGAGTTTAATGATTCTTAACATTATTGGTGGGATGCAATTAAAAGAGTCTAATTAACATGATGCTTTGATATTTATTAATCACATTTTTAGCTATGTGTTTCAATTCAAATAACTTTTGGGTGACAATTTTATCAAGGAGTAGACATATGGATGAACCTGAACATTCGCATCAGATGTAGACTGATTAATTTGGGTTCTGAATATCATCATCTGTTCTATAGTGGGTCTAGGATTTTTTTTATAGGTTGGCAATACAGGGGGAAAAGGGTGGCACATGTAAATAATCCATCAACATTTATAATAAAAGTAGATTTTGTTATTCATATCAAGTTTATTATACAAACTTTTTCTTTACACTCTTTAGATTTTAAAGGTAGTTCCTGTTCATCTATTTGGTGAGTGGAGCATATGTTTTAAAGTGATTCTGTTGTGATTTCTACCTCGACTTAGTGGAACCTGGAATGCTGTGGCTTTGCTCTCATGCTGTGGTTAATCCAACCATACAGATCCAGATGCAGTTACATTTAAAATGTCTGACCGCATGTAAACCAGCACGTTTATACACTATATTCCTCTAAATCAGGCTACCATTTCAATATTTTACAGAAAACGGTTTCTGCTACATAGCTCTATATTCACAATTATTTAACTTCTCTCGATTTCACTCTTACAATCACACATACTTTGCACTACAAAGCTGTACTTCTGGATGTATTTTAATCTTGATATCAAGAAAGAAATCCATAACATTTTAAGATCTTTTCATTTTTATATTTTGGTCCCTCCCCCATGTCTACTGGTTGGTCCCTAAAACGTTCCATGCTCTTCAGTTACAGTGCTTAGCATAAAGGCCATTAACCTAGCACAATCATTACGTTCGCTGCCCTGTAGTGAAAATGTGACTTTAAATCCTCTACATGAAATCTATTGTTCCTAACATGCTTTACCATCCTGTCTAAATGCTGAATAAATAAGGAAAAAACGAGGCAGAGATGAAGTTAAAAATAGTTTCTGGATAATAAAAACAAAATGCTAGCAAGGTGACACTGACAGCATGTGGTCACATGTTCAGCTGTCTGTCCGCTCACCTTGTCAAGGGGTCACCGCTGATATGGTCTGGCTTTAATATGTGGCTCTGTAATTATCTAGAAGGTTTACTCTCAGTAATTTAAGGACTGCTGCTATACTTACACTCATGTTATGCAGAGCTGTTTCTTCATATAACACCATCATTAAACAGTGCTGCTGTTTGATGCTCCAGGCACCGGGGAAACACACAATCATCACCAATAACTCACATAGCCCATTGTGCTGCATTCACTGGCACTCAAACATCCTGGTATTTACTCAATCAAACAACAGTTCAGACATACTATGTGTTTACATTCAACAGTGCAATTAAATGGATTCATATTTGTTATTTTTTCCTTTATCATTAATCAGAATTAGCGCATAAAAGAGCAGCTGAAAAAAGAGGCAGTAAAAACTATGCTGCAGAGGAGTCCAGAGGCAGAAACTTTCTGAATATGTTTTACATGAAATCTGCAATGAAATTATAACCCAGGCACATTTAAATGGTCAGACAGGAACAAGAATAATCTGCAACTTAAAATATTTATGATGAAACCTGAAACCATGTAGAAACTCCGTTTGCTACAAGTCTTCACAATCTTCAGTTGCTACACTTTAGTCAGTCCTGTGTGACATTGTGTTGCTCCTTTCAGCATCCAGCCCCTTCTAATGATTAAAAATAACACCCAAAACATCAACTAGCATACTACTGCCATATTAAAAATACTTCCTTAACTTTATTTCAGTTGTATATTAAAATCTGATATTATCACTGGGACAAAACAAACCTTGCTCTTTCCTAAAGCTGTGCTCATGATGCACAGTCAGTCTCACTACTGCCCAAACAGGTGAACTTAGACAGATGATTGGTCAGGCTGAGAAAGGTTTGGAGTTATAATGATGCTGTAGACACTGATCACCTGTCTGATTCCCAGCCAGTCAGCGAGGTCCCGAGCGTTGGCCAGAGCTGTGGACAGTCCAACCACTCTCACACTCTTTGAAGTGTGGGAGGAGATGAAGTTAGTTCTGGACACAATGACCTCCAACACAGGGCCTCTGTCCTCACCTGTACACACAGTCAGATCAACATGTGCACCGCTCAGCAGCAGAAAACGTGCAGACATTATTTTTCTATATATCATAAAACACACAGTTCCTCAGTGGCCAACGGTCTAGGATGGGTCAGTTGTCTTGAAAAGGAACGCAGAGAATACAGAGTGACACCTACCCAGCAGGTGGATCTCATCTATGATGAGAATGGCCACTTTTTGTACGTAGCTTCGGTTCTGCCAACTTCTGCTCACCCCATCCCATTTCTCTGGTGTAGTGACAATGAGGTCAGCTTGTGCTATAGCTCTCATATCTGGAGTCACGTCACCTGTCAGCTCTACCACTCTTCACACAAGAAAAGGGAAAAATGACACCTCTGGAAAACTGACAAAGATTTTCTGGCCCTTGACAATCTCATGAGTGGTGGAGCATATTTGTAAGGGTGAAGCATCACTTACTTTTTTCCTAGTTTCTCTTCAATTCTGACCTTCCAGTCCTCAATCCTCTCTCTCACCAAGGCTTTTAAAGGAGCAATGTAGACAACCTAAAGGTCAACAATTACGAAAAAAGGGGTAAAAGATTTTTAGTAATGACTTCCTGTAATAGGTATCATATTAAACCTGATGTTATGATACTGTGGTACTATGTTTTCTATACACAGAACGGTATGTAAGAAATTAAAGTCACATTTTTAGAGCAAATCAAACCTTTTTTTAAGTTCTACAAAACAATTTGACTCAACATGTGTTCCTGAATACAGCTTCTTACACACAGACCTTGAAGTAGCTGAAAGTGAGCACCTCCAGTAAACTAAATTGGAAGTGTAAAGAAACAACCACACAACAGCTATTTAACAGCCTTTTTGCAACGAATAAATGGAGTCATTTTATCCTGTGAACAGAATAAACCAGCTGCAGAGAAAAAAGTTAGATCAGTACTACAAAGTGATATCGGCAACAAAGAGAGCTAAAAAAGTGACTCAGCTATACTAACCTTAGAGGATGGATACTTGCTGAAGACCCTGAACATGGCCAACTCAGCTGCAATGGTTTTCCCAGAGCCTGTTGGCGCCCCCAGCAGGACGTTGGTGTCAGTGTGGTACAGTGTGTGAAAGATCTGTGTCTGGATGGGATTGAAGTGAGTAAACTTGTACAGACTCTCAAACTCTCGGTTCCCCATAGCTGTCAGAGGCAATGGCTGCAGGTCCAGGAGTTCTGAGAGGAAAGAGGAAAAGCAAAATGAAACGACATATTTCACCTGGTAAATGTTGCAGCAACAAGTAGTGCATGATGAAAAAATAGCCTAGGCCTGGTGAGTGGCACAGAACAAAGCACAGACTAACATCCATAACTGAGTTCCAAGATAAAACTACAGACTTAAGCTTGAAGATCAACAGTGTATCAAAGCCAGAGAACAATAAAACACCAACAGCTTCAACTTTACATTTACTTCTTTGTGACCCCTCAGTCGTTCAAAGAACACAAACTAAAAATTACATTAACTTTACCAAATCTTCAAATCAAGTCAAATTAAATAAAAACTGTGAGAAATATTTCGTTTTGACAAAAGACAGCTTTAACTTCATAGTTCATATAATCACAACGCTGACTGATGAATGGTCGACAGCCTGTGAAAACAGGGGGAAGAATCTCCCAGCCAATAAAATTAATACTTTGCTGGACCACCTTTAACTTTAATTACAGTAAACACAGGCTAACGCATTCTCACAATGAGCTCATGGACTGTCACAACATTTATTTCCATCCAGAGCTGCAGGACTGTTGATGTTGGACAGCTGCATAGACTTCTCCAGCATGTCGGAGGGATTTCGGCAGGGCTGAAGGACTCTGTGCTGGCCAAGCCATGTCTGGAAATCTTGTCGTTATCCCTGAAACCACAATCTGAGCCAAATAACTGTTGCTACTGTCTTTTCTGTCCCGTTGTTATGACTGAATAGACAGCTGATCATTTCTTGGGTATATATAGTGCCTTGCGAAAGTACTCGGCCCCCTTGAACCTTTCAACTTCTTGCCACATTTCAGGCTTCAAACATAAAGATATAAAAAAATTTTTTTACATTTTTTGTGAAGAATCAAGTGGGACACAATTGTGAAGTGGAATGAAATTTATTGGATGTGTCAAACTTTTTTAACAAAAAAAAAACTGAAAAGTGGGGCGTGCAATATTATTCGGCCCCTTTACTTTCAGTGCAGCAAACTCACTCCAGAAGTTCAGTGAGGATCTCTGAATGATCCAATGTTGTCCCAAATTAATGATGATGATAAATAGAATCCACCTCTGTGTTATCAAGTCTCCGTAGAAATGAACCTGCTCTGTGATAGTCTCAGGGTTCCGTTCAAAGCACAGAGAGCATCATGAAGACCAAGGAACACACCAGGCAGGTCCGAGATACTGTTGTGGAGAAGTTTAAAGCCGGATTTGGATACAAAAAGATTTCCTAAGCTTTAAACATCCCAAGGAGCACTGTGCAAGCAATCATATTGAAATGGAAGGAGTATCAGACCACTGCAAATCTACCAAGACCCGGCCGTCCCTCTAAACTCTCATCTCGAACAAGAAGACAGATCAGAGATGCAGCCAAGAGGCCCATGATCACTCTGGATGAACTGCACAGATCTACAGCTGAGGTGGGAGAGTCTGTCCATAGGACAACAATCAGTCGTACACTGCACAAATCTGGCCTTTATGGAAGAGTGGCAAGAAGAAAGCCATTTCTCAAAGATATCCATAAAAAGTCTCGTTTAAAGTTTGCCACCAGCCACCTGGGAGACACACCAAACATGTGGAAGAAGGTGCTCTGGTCAGATGAAACCAAAATCAAACTGTTTGGCCACAATGCAAAACGATATGTTTGGCGTAAAAGCAACACAGCTCATCACCCTGAACACACCATCCCCACTGTCAAACATGGTGGTGGCAGCATCATGGTTTGGCCCTGCTTTTCGTCAAGAGGTACAAGGAAGATGGTCAAAATTGATGGGAAGATGAATGGGGCCAAATACAGGACCATTCTGGAAGACAACCTGTTGGAGTCTGCAAGAGACCTGAGACTGGGACGGAGATTTATCTTCCAACAAGACAATGATCCAAAACATAAAGCCAAATCTACAATGGAATGGTTCACAAATAAACGTATCCAGGTGTTGGAATGGCCAAGTCAAAGTCTAGACCTGAATCCAATCGAGAATCTGTGGAAAGAGCTGAAGACTGCTGTTCATGAACGCTCTCCATCCAACCTCACTGAGCTCGAGCTGTTTTGCAAGGAAGAATGGGCAAGAATTTCAGTCTCTCGATGTGCAAAACTGATAGAGACATACCCCAAGCGACTTGCAGCTGTAATTGCAGCAAAGGGTGGCGCTACAAAGTATTAACGCAAGGGGGCCGAATAATATTGCACGCCCCACTTTTCAATTTTTTATTTGTTGAACAAGTTTGACACATCCAATAAATTTCATTCCACTTCACGATTGTGTCCCACATGTTGTTGATTCCTCACAAAAAATTAGAATTTTATATCATTGTTTGAAGCCTGAAATGTGGCAAGAGGTTGAAAAGTTCAAGGGGGCCGAATACTTTCGCAAGGCACTGTATAACTACAATGTTGAAGTGGGATCAGAACCCTGCCCCCACGGTCTGTACAGAAAGCAGTTTATTAGGCCTGACAAAAGCATCATGTTAAATTACCCAGGGTTCCTTTTAGCCAGGTAAAAAAAATCCCAGGTATTTAAATCCCGAGGCTTTCAGTGGAAAAGGGGCTAATGCTTCACAGCTGTCGATCCAGGTTGTTATGAAGTGTTGGACAGTAATGACCTTTCAGTCAAATATCTGTAGCTAGTTTATTTGCAAATGATGTGGTGCTGTAAACATATTCACATGTTTCTATATGAACGGTAAGGTCTATGACAGATCTTTACAATAAATCTAGAATTAGCATTTCTCTGAATTAACAAAGTCCCTGAGAAGAAGCTGTTAAGCAGCATCTAATAACTTGGTGACTGAAAATACATGAAAAATAGGAGTACTTCTCATCTGCTGGCTTTATGCTTTCCTTAGTTTGGTTGGACACTGTGTGTGTGTGTGTGTGTGTGTGTGTGTGTGTGTGTGTGTGTATAGATGTGTGCCCCTTTTGCTTTTCACTGACTTCATTAGTTTAGTTATATGTGCGCTCTATTTGGACAAGTTTGATGTGTTAGAGGTTTTCTGAAACAACACATTTCAGTTAACATAACAATCTGCTCCCAAACGGCTAAATAATTCTCTCCTAGGCTTCATATGTCCTGATGTCATGGCCCACCGTTCATTCGACATCATTCATCCAGTTTATTTTTGTCGTGTGTTGACAACAGGACCGTTTTATTTTATCAAAGCATAGAGTCCTGTGATTTTAGGTGGGGACATATTTCCAGATGTCTACCCAGAGCTGTATCTGCCCTTATTAAGAGAAAATGTGAATGGAATAAATATCCTGCTCCATATTCATGTACGGAAAGGAAAATAATTAGAGAGTAATAACTCTTGTTGCTTGTTACAGTATTTAAACAAGCAACATATTTGTTACATATTAAGAGTTTAAACACCCCTGTAATAACCTGAGACCAAGATAACCCATTTCAGAACCTCTTTAGTAAATGTGACTAATAATTTGCACAACTCAAACAAACCTGCCATTTTTTAACGTGTCTCTGAGTAAGCCCAAATAAAGTTCTGCTGATCAAGAAGGCTTTTCCTGACATTTTCTTAGTCTCTTAGAGCAGAGTCATAATCAACAGCGAGCTTCCAAAGCTACAGAGGGATCTCGTTGTCACAAGGGCATCAGTCAGGAGGAGGATGAAAACCCTTTTCCAAGGCATTATTTTCCCATGGAACACAGTGAAGATGAGGACTGAACAATATTGGAAAAAGGAAATATACAGTAATATTCATGAATGTTGCAATAACGGTTTGACTTGTGATAAATGAATAATTAAAAATGGCTAATGTCCTTCTGCCCTGGGTTATCAGCAAACACAGACCCCAGACACTGAGCAGTCAGTCCAGTTGCTGCATCAAAACACAATTCACTATTTCCATCTCGAAAATAAGGTTTTAGTGAAAGGCTGCTTCTGGCATCTGCTGTTCTGGGGACTAAAGCTGCGGACAAACTACATGACCTTATCTGCCTGCACAGATTTGTAAAAGACAAGGTGTTGTCAGTAAGTGCTTTCAGCAGGTGTTTGTTTCCTGACTGAAAGACTGAGAATCACACACATATCAACTGTGTCTGCTGAGGGATCACAGGCTGCAGGATCTATCAAACCAACTGAGCAAATCAAACTCTTTTGGAAACTCACATGAGGGCGTTGGTTTGAAGGAACAAACATGCCAGTAGGTGGCAGTAATACAAGATATTTTATATTTGTGTTCCATTCCCCATAAAATTAAACTTTAATTTAACATATGTTAAGTTTAACCTACAAGTGAATCTGATTTGAACAGTGTTGACTGGCTCTTTGTAATAGTCATGCTGAGAGGTTGGAACATTGATTTTATTCAGTGTTGTCTGTAATACAAAAACATTATTTCTGTCTTAACAACATCATGTTTGAGCTCGATTACGCAACTAGAATTTAGAATTTATGACGAAAGAATCTGAAAAACATTTCATTCAGAAAAATCCCATTACATTAATGTTCAATATGTGAATTATTTGGTTTATTTCATTAATGCCCTTCAGCATTTGCTGTGTTTTAGTTTGAAGTATTGAAGTATCTCTGTTGTTTCCTCGTTTGTTTTTTATCTCTACATGACTGTAATTAATTAGTTAATGTTTTATGATCTTTTATGTTCATAAGCTTTTTCATTGGCTGTTGGCAGCATCCTTTTGGACTTGAGTCAGTTATCATTTCACACTACCCAGCGGTGCCCAGATTAAAAAAATGACACATGTGACCGCGACTGAAGTCAGGTCGGATCAGCTCCCCCTCAGACCCAAGTCTTCACTCCATCTCACGCTGAGAGATTTTGGTGCTGACTGACCACAACTAGTGCAGACTGATGCAGACTTTTCCTGACTGATAACCGGGGGTAAAAATCAAGCAAGATCACCTTTCTACCTCTTTACCTTATGCTGCATTAAACAACAAGCGTCACTGAATTTAACACAGGCAAAGGGGGCCTGAAATCATGGTACTTAAATAATTAGTTAAGATGGCAGTCCAGGCAGGTCTTTGCGATATTAGTATTGCAAACAGTGATATTGCAAGTAATGTTTTTTTGGGAAGGGCTGCACGGTGGCGCAGTTGGTAGCACTGTTGCCTTGCAGCAAGAAGGTCCTGAGTATGAGTGTGTGCATGGTTGTTTGTGTGTTGCCCTGCGATGGAACGGTGACCTGTCCAGGATGGACCCCGCCTCTCGCCCATAGACTGCTGGAGATAGGCACCAGCTCCCCCGTGACCCACTATGGAATAAGTGGTAGAAAATGACTGACTGACTGTTTTTTAGGAGTGTTTCAACTGTCTTCAACTGGACCTGGGGCTAATCAAGATGGAGGAAATTACAAACAGTTTTTAATATCATCAATGCTGGCACAACAGCTTTAGGCATCTGCTAGAAAGTTAATGAAGGAC
This sequence comes from Crenichthys baileyi, assembly GCA_036173005.1. Lineage (NCBI taxonomy): Eukaryota > Metazoa > Chordata > Actinopteri > Cyprinodontiformes > Goodeidae > Crenichthys > Crenichthys baileyi. Next base: position 32,690 of record JAHHUM010000492.1, on the reverse strand, counting down.
TTCATCAGAAGAAAGTTTTGGAATGGGCCAGCTAGATCCCACACCTGAACCTATCTGAAAATAAGTGGGGTGATCTACAGAGAGCTGTGCACGATCTACTCTAAATCTATTCTACTCTAAATATTTAGAGTGTTTTTTCTAAGTAGAATCTGAAAATATTGTCCAGAAAAGATGTGACATGCTGATAGACTCCATCCCAAAAAAGTGACTCCTGTGATATAAATCAAAAGATCCTTGAAAAGTGTTAGTTTGAGGATGTGCAAACATTTTTCATGTTTATACCTCCCCCTAAAAGGTTTCAGTGTTTTTAACTGCATTATACAGGTTATCAGTCATGTTAAAGGTGGAAAATGATCTGAAATGGTTTGACATTTTAAAAACATGGCATTCAGCCATTTATATGTGTCTCTTTGACTCACTGTAGCACAGCATATGTGTAATCAGAGCTGTCAGCACAGACATATTTAAACAAAAGGATGCTGGGATTAAAAAAAGATTTTATTAACTCATTGCATTTGAGTGAAGTGCTTTCGAGCCGTCTAACAAACTCAGCTGTGTGTGTGTATGTGTGTGTGTGTGTGTGTCCGTACCAGTGTGTGGAGGATGTCTCTCAGGTAGAATGAGGTTCTGGAAGTTGATAGCACACAGAGCCTCTGCCCCGAGCCAGCGATCGGACACTGCCTTAATGTAGTACTGTGAGGGCAACGGCTCAAAGATAGGAATGGTGAATACTATGTGCTGAGGCTCTTTGGTCACCACCTATAGAAAAATAATATACAAGGAGATAAAGATGACGCAATCTCCATCTTCATGTTAGCTAAAGTCTAGATCCAAACTAACCTGTTTCTTCTGCAGAAGGAAGTACTCAGAGTGGTAGATGTGATCATTGATGGGATCTTCAACCCACAACCACCATGGCTCACCCACAGACCCGTGGACCTGAACCATTGGCAGAAAGCAACTCTTCATTAGATGCTTCAGACAGTATCTAGAACTGATCTAGTTCCAGAACTGCTCTATCAAACAAGACATTTTACAAAGTCATGCACAAACTAAAACCGGTGAACAGGTCAAATTACTAACATTAAAATAATTGCATAATAAAGCAGCTCCGTTCTGGTCCAACCTTTACAATCTAAAGGTTTGTCGTTAGGAAAGCAGCTGGTCAACATGGTGACACAAAAGTGAAACCTGAGTTCTGAGAGGAGAGAAAAACAACAGCAGCCCAGATGGTTTTAAACAATCCCCTCGAAAACATTCTGGAAAAACATAGCAATGAAAATGTTGCCTTCAATCTCTGGAATGTAAAAAAGTCAAAGCTGACCTCTAAAACTTGTTAGGGATGATCAAATGGACTAGCCAAACCTGAAAGTCAGGCTTGGGTTAACTTCAGGTTTGGACAGGACAAATGGTCCAATTTTAAACAATGTTCTGTACTGCATAAGGAAAATGACAGGCAGACCACAAAAAGTCACAGTAAAGATGTTCATGGACCTCCAGTGTTTAGAGGGTTAATGCTGGCTGGCATTAGTCTGATTGTTGCACCACATACCACTTAGATGACGACGTAATGATAAGATCTGTGGAAACATGTACCATTTCTACTGACCACTGATGAATGATTGACGTTATTGCTGGCGTAAAAGAACACCATCAACTGTTAAAATAAAAAACTAAACATCACCCACATCAATCACTTCAAACGTGGGATGATCAAAATTTTCCCATGATTCCACATTCAGCTTAAGATTCAGTAGCTGCTGATAATGAGCCTGCATCTGATACTTGGGATTTTTACAGCACAGACTCACTACATACCACATGCATGTTAAAAGCAGCAAAAACCAATGCCATGTGTATGTTTGATGCCTCAGTAGCTCGTCAGCATTCATTAAATAGGTTTTATTAAGCAGAGATATTTCACTACCAACTAGAGAAACACTGAAATTAAAACAGGTGGATTTGATTACTGAACTGTTCTCAGCTTTTTTTATTTTAAAATCATTCCATGTGGAAAACATGTTGCTAAGTTCAATCAGTTTTAATAGCAGCTGTACTACAGTACTGTTGACATAAACCCACAACCAGTAGAGTTTGGTGTAGTCAATCAGTGACTGATATCGACCAATGAAAGCTCTTTGATCCAGACTTTGAGATCAGATTGGGAGATTCCCACGTTAAATTATTTCTAACATCCTGGTGCATATTTATACACCTTTAAACGTTTTGTGTCTTTCCTGTTTTGTTGGATCAGAACCATTGCAGAATCAGATCTGAGGTTGGAACAATATATTCACAAGACAAAGTCAATTCTTCTTCGTTCAAGAAAAAGAATATTAACAGTTTTCAGTCCAGTTAATAGTCAAGCCTTGTTGTAAAAACTTACTAAAATATTTCCAAATTTATGTTAGAATAACTGGTAAATATTAGCTCCTGGAAGATGTATGTTCCCAGGTGTTCATTGGTTTAAACAGAAGAAGCTGGCTGATTCTTAGTCTCTTAGCTTTTATAATCCAAGGTTGTTTTTACACCTGAGATGTTTAGTCTGTTTAAAACGAACGGCTGCAAATGAACCATGGAGCGGATTGTTTCTGGTGTGAAACTGAGTCCACACAGCTACCCGATGTTCGCTGCAATCTTTGAGCCAAACTCCTTCCCAGAGCCAGGTTTGCAATGCATTGTTCAACTTTCCAGACGTCTTCTCAACATCATTTGGTAAACTGCTCAGATAATTTTGCCTGAAATAGTACCCAGAAACAAACTAATAATATGATTCAATTCTCCATGTTCTCTACTAGTTCAGAACACAGCATCTGCTTCCTGTATTTACATTTGGTTCTCCTGCCCCGCACACAACTGTCCATTAAACAGACTGAACGTTCTCATGTGGTTTGTAGTGACAGGTCTTGGTTCACGCAGAGTTTTCTCTATGAGTATGAAACGAAACCGAACCACCAGAAAAAATGACCATACCGATCAACGGATTCTGACCAAAGTAAACAAACTGTATGTGTGAAAATGCCACAAGATAAGAAGCAGTTAAAGACGTCTAGATGACACAAAAAGACGGAATCTTTGGATTGTTTGGAAATACAATGGTTATTAAAGAATTCTAGTTTTTCCACTGATCACAACATACAGAATATGGTGTATTGTTAGAACAATTATGGCTCACCTGTATATGAAGCAAAATAAAGGAAACTTATCCTATCAATGTAGATTTTTATTAATAAAAGCTGCATAGTTTTCTTTCCACTTCAGAATTAACATGATATAAACCAAATAAAAATGTATTAAAGCTTTACAAAGAAAAACAAAGGGAATGAAAACTTTGTTAGGCACTGCCTTATTAGAAATGTAACTAACGGTTATCTTGACTGTGATATAGACCAGTGTACTCGTGTACCCCCTGAGCCATTCAGCTATACCCCGGGTACCCCCTCCAGTGTGGCCCCTAGTGTTGGGGGGGGGTTAACAGAAGGAAAATATTACACACAATATTTATATATGAAGGAATGGCCTGGTCCATAGTTTCCTCTGATTGCAGCCTGTTTAAGCTGTCTACATATTTGACAGAACTTTCCTAAGGGAAAACCACACTGAAATGTTCTTTGTTCATCTTCTACCTACTGTATTTATATGTAATTTCTATATATTTTTCTTTATCTGTTTTAACTGACTCTCCATCATTCCCTATTCATCCATTTTTCTGTCTCTATCACACCTTTTATGTTTCTGAACTGACTGACTGACTGCTTGATTACCACTCTTATAGATCCAGGGGGATTATTTCACCCCCCCCCCCCATGTTTGGGCATAGAAAGTAGAGTAGAGACGATACAGGGACAGAAATCGCTCACGACGTGATCTAATAAAATGAGTGACATCAACTGTGAAAACTACCTTGTTGGCAGGGTGGGGTGCCTCCCTTGGATAACTCCTCAAAAAACATTTAAAAAAATAATTAGCAACAGAACAGTTAACAAAAATAATATTCAGGCTACCTATATCAGTTTGTTTTCATCATTTAACTGAGCTTGCTTGTCCTTGATAAATTTTGATAGATCAGCAGATTGGAAACAGCTGTTACTTCTCGCTCTCTCTCTCAGTAGCGGAGAGAGCCCCCTGCTTTAGTCTTTCCCACCTGTAGTTGTTTTATTTCGCCTTTTTTGCTCTTTTGGTTGATAAAAGGTACGTTTCCATGACCCCCTGCAATGTGCTTATGTATCACTAGGGGTATGAGTACCCCCGGTTGGGAATCACTGATATAGACAACACTGAATGATGCTTGCATAGTGACGGCACAGTGTGTGTAAATGAGTCAGTGTGGTCCGTTTTCATCAGGGAGGAGAGCTCATGTGTTGGGACATGTGTCCTGGCTCTGCAACCGGATCATTGCTAAGCCAACCAGTGTTCCGTTACCACTCTCCCATGATTAGAGCATGCATTGCTAATCGGGCATAAACATTCATCTTCATATTCAGCCCTGCTACAATAGGCTTCCTGTTCCCCTCAGATTCCATCACAAAATTTGGGCTGAGCTTCCCCTGATCCCCCACTGGCTTTTCTGCCCTCTGAGGTGAGACATCTTGGCGAGGCCTGTAGGCATTCAGGCTCTCAAGCACAGATGGAGATTCCAGGGCGGGAAGAACAACAAAGGTAGAAGCAGACCGTCTTGTAGTCTCTAATGAAATGTGGTCATGCTGTGCTACTCGAGTTATTAAGTAGTTTGTGTAAGTATCGAGTGGCGTGGTTTATTAGAGAGGAGGAGAAGAAAAACCCTGAATATAAACCCTTAAATGCAGCAGCTGCTGTTAGCCTGGATTCACAGCATAATCCATCCATCGGAATTTGCTAACAATCAGCCCAAAAATATCTACGGCCTGAGTCCCTAAGCAATGATAGAGCAATGTTGATACAGGACAGCATTCTGTGGGTACACGAGGTTAGATGCATGAACAGGAGTGGGGTGACACATCCAGTGAGGATTTTTTTCTGAATATCAGTGGGTAAAAAAACTTTAGATCTTCAGCTGTACTAAAGAACATGTGACTGTAACCACATTTATCGGAAGTTTTATTTTTGGAGATACAAGCTTTCTGTCCAATAGTGACAATATGTCAGCAATCAGCTAATCCAGAATTAGTGTGCGATGCAGGGAACTCAGCCATCTCTATTCTCTCTATTCTATGACTGGTTATTTTAAAAGCCTCTCACTAAGCAGCATCGCCTTCATTTCACCTTCATGTCTGAAACTTTTTTGCTGCTACAACAGTGAAAGTCCCAGTGTTACAACCAATGATGCTGTTGAGGAAAATTATATTGTAATTTTCAGTGGCTGCAGGGTGTTCTTCTCTGACATTGACTGCATCCGTTTCTGACTCATAATGGAGGAAAAATGGTGCAAAACTCAACAAGCAAGCAACACGGTACCAGGTGAAATCATTTACAGCTTATTTCAATTATTTGAAGGAAAATTATGCATGCATGTTAAAAGTCTTTCAAAAACAATGAATCTGGAAGGTAAGGTGTGGACGCACATTTTTTTAATCTGATACCCCTAAATAAAGTGTGCCTCTGTGTAATTTAGAGAACATTAGTGAAAAAACAGTCATAAAGACCAATGAACCCAGCAGACCAGTCAGGGAGGAAGTAGTGGAGAGGTTTAAATCAGAGTTAGGTTCTAAAGGAATATCCCAAGCTTTGAACTTTCACCAGCTTTGAACCAGGCTCAGTATGAGCCGCCACCTGGCACTGACTGGGACTTTGAGAAGACAAAGAAGGGCAAAAGGGGCTTCATTTCCTTGCAAAGAAACAAAACAGTGCATAAAGAAGTGCACATAAATCAAAGCTCCCTAACCTTTGTCGGACTTTTACTAAATTGAAACAAGTGGGATATTTCATTTTTGGGGCACATGATGAATAGATTCTTTAGGATTTGCCCTGCTGATCCCTGATCTGGGGCGAGCATGGGAACCATGCAGAGCTAGTTTAACAGTTTATACATTGTTGTTATACTAAGAACTTTTTGGGTATTGTTACGAATTAAAGCAGTACAACCCACCACAAAAACCCAGTCACCCCCACTAGCTCTCTATTAAGAGACAGACCACCCAGGTTGGAAGTTAGTGATCTCATTAAGGCTATTAATTCTTATTAAACATATTATTTTATTAAACTATTATTTAAACTATTCTAACAATGTAAAAGAAACCTGGGTGCAATGCAGTGCTGGTGATGTAGGGGTTCAGCGCGTGTCCCATATACAGAGGCTTCAGTCCTTGACGCGGCTGTCCCGGGTTCGAGTCCGGGCCCCAGAGACAAGCGCTGCACGTCTTCCCCCTCCCTCTCTGCCCCCATTTCCTGTCTGCCTACTTTGAATAAAAATACTGTAAAAATAAAGGCCACTAGTGCCACACAAAAAACACCATGATAACTTTGGTTAAGTCAAATCTTCTGCAGCCTTTAAAAGATGTTCTGTCCTGTATTCAGCTTCATCTGTCCTCCATTGGAGCTGTGGATCTCTCCAGCTCCTCCAAAGTTACCACAGGCTTCTTGGTCATGCGTTTGTCTGGTTAATGCTCTCCTTGTCAGGCCTGTTTCTTTCGATGGAGCACCATGTCTTCTGCAGTTGTGGACTGAACAGAGCTCCCTGATATCCTGACTGCCTAGGATATTGTTTAATAACCTAACCCCTGAGGACTCAAGGAACAGCTGCATTCATACTAAACTACTGCTTAGAAAAGCATGCCACACTTTTCAGATATTCAGATCTATTGAAACCCTTCCACTTCACTGTCATGTACTACTTTGTGTTGTTCAATTGCATAAAATCCCAGTAAAATACAGTTTGGGTTTAATTTAACAAAAAGTTAAAGGGGGATGAATCCAACAAGAAAATGAGAAATATTAGGCTGACCAATATCACACGATGAGGGGACAGAATGAGCCAAACACCTCAGACTGAATTCCTGAATTTATTTACCTGGTCATTCCAGCGGAAGTCAGGAGTGATGATGAGACGCACACGTAAAACACTGCGTGTGATTGGCTGGGTGCTCGCCTCCATTGTGAAGGCAGGAATCTGGTGGACGCATTGCTTGACAGTTAATCCGATGTTGACATGTTGCAGCATGTGACCTGTGAACACCACAGCCAGCAATAAGCTCCTTAATATCACAACATGAGAATATAGTTGTTAGCATTTTGAGTCTAAACAGCAATACAACTGGAGATATTCAACCAAATACTGATAACGTCAGGAGACAACGATCATTCAATCTTTGATAAATGGATAGATGATCCCAGCATGGCAAATCCCAATATTTTATATTTCAAAACTAAATGACTGATTCTATGTTTATTCATCATCAAACTGCATTGCCCCATGTCTGATGTATACTGTACATATTGAGTAGAAACAGACTGGTGTAAGTGGCATTATTTTTTTTACCAATCTCATCCTTCTTCATTTCCTTCAGCTTGTCCACAGTGAGCCTCTTCTCCTCCAAGCGGTTGAGAATGACGTGGCTTAGGTTGGGGAACTGGCGCAGAGGATGGGCAAAGCCCCACAGCCGCTTGTCGATCACCTTGCAGAGTTTGAGCAGTCGATAGGTCATGGCAGGCCAGCGCTTCCTCAGAGCAATCTCAAACAAAGCCCTGACAATCCGAGCAGCGTTCTGTGAGAGGGAATGACATAAGGAGGAAAACAAGCTCAATCAACAGAACTACACCAAAAAAGCCGCACTTGTGGACAGTTTTCCTCTTCTTTTTAAAGGAAGCAACAGATGTTACGCTAAACCTTACAGCTAGATAACAGTTTGATATGGTACAGAGGTAGAATGCAGCTGCTGCAGGGTGCAGGATCCTGTACTCAGATGATTAATCATGTGCAATCAGGGGGAGGTCTGGTTGGCTTCAGACTTGCAGGTGGCTCCAGCTGTCTGATGAATAGCTTGAGTCATTTCTGGTGAGGAGGTCAGATGGTAACACTTACTGATAAAGTGCTCGACTGTGGTCAGCTGTGATTAAGCTAGTCAGGTGTTAATGTGATCAGATTGTCTGCTGGATGCACTTGTGAAGGAGGACAAGTGAAAGCTGATGCCTAAAGTGGGGGCAGATCTAACACATCCTAAAAAACATTCTGATAATCCCTGTTGCACTACTCTGATCTTCAGCCATGTGCCAGTGCCCCAGACAACCGGCAGTAATGCTGCAGATCACAGCTCTACACCCAGATGTAAGATTACTGACCGCTGAAAGCTTTGTAGAGTCCAACATAAAACACCTCCTCAGTGCGTGTACTTCACTGTGTTCATACAGAACACCAGTTCACAAACAAAACCACCTCTGGGATATTTACAAAGAAAAGATTCAGGTTGAATTCAGAAACCACCGTAAGATTTCATTCACTTATAGATCAGTGGAACCAGTCCAAATTTATCTATTATCATACTCATAAAATTTGAAATCATTATCAGTCTGAAATACATTAAAATCAGACTGTAGTGTGTTTAATTATAATCTATTTAAATTTAATACCAGCAGAAATACATTGTATTTACAAAAGTTAGGATTAACTTTTACATTCTAACCTCCATGTTAACTGATCCATTACCACTCACCTTTTCTTTTCTTTCTCTCTGCAAAAAAACAAAGCAGCAGCATATCCTTTACAGATGTGATTCCTTTCTGCTATACATTGTTTTTTTTTTGAGTGTAAGTCATTAAAATAACCACTTCAGGTTCCTCTCCAGGGCCTTGCAAAAGTATTCACACCCACTGAGTTTTCCCACATTTTCTTCCATTAAAACCACAAACTTTAACAACTATTATTGGGATTGAATGTGACACGCCAGCATGAAGTTGAGCATAATTGTGAAGTGGAAGGAAAATAATGCTTTTACATTTTTTTGTTAGATTTTACAAATCTATTTTTTGTTAGATTTTACAAATCTAACAAGTTAAGTGTTCAGATGTATTTAACCTACTTTACTTATCCCTAAAATGTAGTATAAACGCAGATTCTGTTTCTGTTTCTGGCCTTTGAGGTTCTTTACAGAACATCAGAGAACAAACAGCAGCATGAAGACCGAGGAACAGAGCAGACAGGTCAGGGAGAACGTTGTGGAGAAGTTTGAGACAGGGTTAGGTTGTAAAAATAAATCCCAAGCTGTAAAAAATCTCAGAGCTCTGCTCCATCATCTTAACAAGGAGAGAGGAGGGACCACCTGCAGACCTACCAAGAGATGGACGTCCACCTAAAATGACAGGCGGGGAAATGAAATCATAGAAGCAGCCAAGAGGCGCAGTGGAACTCTGGGGAACTGCAAATATCCACAGCTCAGGTAAGGGAACCTGTTGACAGGACACTTGTGTCAGTCTAAAAATATGGCCTTCATGGAAAAGTCTTGTTTGTACTTTGACATAAACCATGCAGTTGAAAACAGATGCTCTGGCCTACATGTAAAACTATGTGTGATAAAAAAAAACTAACACTGCACATCACCCTGAATGCACCAATCCTACTGGGAACATTATGGTGGCAGCATCAGGCTGTGTGGATGACCCTCTCCAGCAAGGACAGGCAAGCTGGTTAGACTTGAGATCAGGGTGTAGGTTCAACACATACATCACTTCCTCCTAGGCTATTTGTGTTGGTCAATCCTATAAATCCCATTAAATACAATGTGGTTGTAAAGAGACAGAATGTGTAAATATTCAACTGGAACATTTGGAAGTCATAATAGAAGACATTGTTTGGTTTAACCACTGTGGAACCAAACCTCCTTTGTAATGCTGCTGATACAAAAGCTGAAGATAGTTCTCTATAAATGTTTAAGTAAAGCTGCACGGTGGCGCAGTTGGTAGCACTGCTGCCTTGCAGCAAGAAGGTCCTGGGTTCGATTCCCGGCCGGGGGTCTTTCTGCATGGAGTTTGCATGTTCTTTGCGTGAGTTCTCACCGGGTACTCTGGCTTCCTCCCACAGTCCAAAGAGATGCCTGTTAGGTTAATTGGTCACTCTAAATTGCCCTTAGGTGTATGAATGAGTGTGTGCATGGCTGTTTGTGTGTTGCCCTGCGATGGACTGGTGACCTGTCCAGGGTGGACCCCGCCTCTCGCCCATAGACTGCTGGAGATAGGCACCAGCTTCCCCGTGACCCACTAGGGAATAAGCGGTAGAAAATGACTGACTGACTGACTGTTTAAGTAGAAAAGGGCAGGTGTTATTTAGAAATTTTAGGAACCATGATGATGGAGGCAGTCAGTCAGATCAAGCACAAGGATGTGCAAGCTTACCACATGTTCTCACTCTGTCTGTGGACACTGATTGTAGCAGATCATTTGGTGGCTTCTTGATCCAAGTTTCCACCTGCTATTATATGACTGTAAATCTACACTGAGCTCTCAACTCTCAATTCATCCAAGATTTGCTGATGAACAGTTTCCTTCTTTTTGTAGTTATGACACCATGCATAGTTGTGAATGTGTGAGGTTACAGATAATCAAAATCCTCTGAATACAGCTAGATGTAGCAGTGTCAGCAGCAGCTTCAACAGTCCACATCTACCTGGGTCAATGAATCTAAGTCTGGCCATCAGAAGAGGGGGAGAAGAGTTTATGACTTGGTGGGGGAGTTTTTGTAGTAGTTAGAAATGTTTGTATAAATGTTGCGTAATGTGGTCAAAGTGCCATTAAAAGTAGGTATTTTGCTAGTGGTAACTGATGACCAAATGAAATTCAAACAGCTGATGTTTAGATTTTGCATATCGTTAGCTTCATAGCTAGTAACTAAAGTCATATTTTGGCTTATATGACTTTCTGCTATGCGTCTAATGGTTTGGATGAATGCATATGCTATGCAACAATGTGTCCCAACGCTAAAATGAAAACAACCTGTTGCGAGAAGATCCAAGATGAGGTAGTGACCAGAAGCATCAGTGGCAGTTCTAGGGCAAATTTACCAGGGGGATCAGGGTGGGGCCCGTGTTTTCTCATGGGGCACAGAACAAAAGAATGAAACAAAACAACAAAAACAATAATACACAAAAAACAGGGCAATATTTCACTGTTTAGTATATTTAGTGAGCCAGAGTCACTTGCCCATAGAGAGCAGGATCTTCATGAAGCTTTAGTCAATTAATGATATTGAAAAATGCCAAGAGAAGACTGTCTGATGTTTAGATGTTCTTCTCTGCTGAATGACACCACAGAAAGGTGGCACAAGCACCACAAAAACATGCAAAAAACGTGGAGGCAAAGCCATGAGCAGCGCCATCTTGGATGACTGATGGTTGAAGATAGTTGAACTTTGACTGTGGCGCACAGTGACGAATACACCCACAGCCAATTGATATTGTGCGTTTCTAATTTCCCTGAACTTTTTGACACAAGTTCAAGACTGTACAGGGACATTTGGAGGAAAGCAGCAGCATGGAAACAAATGTCCTTCCAAGTAGGCATATCAGGTGTGTTTTAAGTCAGGCAGCTTATTGTAGGTAGGCAATGGAATGTCTGTGTGAAAATGGAGGTCTTTCACAAACCAGAACTCCCTAAGCTACTCTCTGGACCAGAGGATTTTATGCACCCACAGTCTCATCTTTCATGCTGCTCTTTTCCTCCTAAGCAGGGCTAGTACTAGCATTTGCTTCTTAGCACGGGACAGATACAACCCAGCGCAGCACCTCATGGCGAACAGCCCGGGGGGTGCTGAGCGTAAGTGCGCTGAACCCAGCGGCAAACGCAGCGCAAACCGCGTTCTGTCTGAAAGGCCCTTAACTCGGTAAATATACGCAAGAATATGGGTGGGGGGAATATATGAAAACTAACAAAAACAAACCAGAACCAAATGACTCAACTTGGAAACATCTCGGAAAACGAAGCCAGTGAACATGAGGGCGGCACATCAGAGGAAATGGATGGGCAAGTGAACAAGGAGGCACTGCGACTTGGGCTAGCTTCCATCAGTATGGGCATAAAAGACCTCAAACAAGAACTGCGGGCTGAATTAAGCACTCTAAAGGATTAATTGAAAAGAGAGATAAAAAGAAAATCGAGATCTTCGGCAGAAAGCTGAACACAAGCTAACTGAACATGTGAACGAGCTACAGACACAGAAGGAGAGCCTTGCTTAAGCCCCGGTGTGCATAGCAGACTGAGGAATGGGGAGCAGAAGGGGGTGAAAAAATTATGGATCTGATAGACCAGGTGCGCTAGATGCAAGAAAAACTCAAGGACCTTGAGGGAAGGTCAAGGAGGAATAATGTTATTGATGTATGATTCTGTGGCCTTTTCTAATCATCTCTTTGCTGCCCTAATTAAATATCTCTGCCCTTGTTACTTATCTGCCGCACCGCTCACTGCTACAGCTTACACAACATAACTGTTGATATCACGTAAGACGCAACACATAGTCAAGGATAAACTGATACAAGAGGATGACACCCTTTAGGAGGGTTAAGAACAGGCAAAGATAAAAGCAGGACTCCCCATCCATTCTTTGCTCCTCTCGGTTCATCCCTAAGATGGGCTGAGGGGGGCCCGGTACCGAAGGTGAATGTCACTCTGTATCTGTTCAATTGTACACTGATCATTTTGGCATTAAATCTTGATGTTATACTTAACCATTTCTCATTATTTCACAAGGTAAATACTTTGCTGGTTTTACTGGTTGGGTCTCGGAACTGGAGAGAAAACGGACCCGGTGGTGCACAGGAAGGAAAGAGAGTAAACACTCCTATTTTACAATAGTAATATCCGAATTTTCGGCATACCGGAGTACACGGAGGGAAGCGCCATCAGGAAATATCTGGAACAACTGTTGATCACAAAGCTGCAGCTGCCTGAAGGAACAGAGCTACACGTTCAACGTGCCCACCAGGGCTCTCGTGCCAAAGTCAAGCCCAAATAAAACACCCAGATCCATCATCGTTAGCTTTCTTAAGTTTGAGACAAAAGAAATGTTTCCCAGAAAGGGTGAAAAACAAACGTTCAAGTAGGAGACAAACAAATCTTTTTCGACCGTGATTATTCTGCCGAAGTCTTATGGAAACGGAGATCATACACCGACATCAAACAGGCACTTAAGGAGAAAGTAATAAGATTCCAGACACCACCAACAAAAAATGTGGATACACTGGAGTATGGAGAGCCGTTTCATTCAAAAATAAATAAATAAATACTGCTATTGATAAATTATTAATAAATATTCCATGAACTAAATAAATATCCCCATGAAATAAAACAAAATAATTATGCTTAAAGAAATTTTTTATCTTGTTTAATTTAATTCGTTTCAAGATTTATTTAATTTACTTAAAGATTTTTAATTTACTTTATTAGTTTATTGATTTATTTATTTTATAATGCAGTTTTATTTTGTGACATTTTTATTTTCTAAAGCTACTCTACGTATTTCAGTGACTCAACCTTGATTGGATGAAATAGGCCAGTCTGTGATTGGCTGGTGGCGTGGCTCATTTACATACAAATGACAGACGCTGCGCCTCGAGCGAGCAGAGAGACAGAGCTGAGCGCGAGCAGAATGAGCTGTGCGAGCGAGCAGTTTTTCAGAGTTGAGCGCGTGTCCGAGCACCTATGAGCGAGCGTGTGCGAGATTTATACGCACATGCTTAGAATAATTGTTCCTTCAGCTCGATCTGTGCCCTCAAATCAGTGTCACTGCGCGGTCAACCTGGTGGCACAAAAATCACGCCATAAGAGAGGACCACCAGAGTGGCGGCAGGCTAAAAGACAGGATACGGGACACGAGACAGCACAACGGGCCGGGGAGAGGCTACATACAGGGTTTATGGTCAAATTTAGTCCTCTCTAAGAATGTAATGTTTTACCCGATGAGGAGTGCTTAACTGTCCTCTTTCTTTCTTTTACTTCCTTCCCCATTAGTTGGACATATTTGGAGCTGACAGTGTGTCTAGGAAGGGGTTCTTTTTAGAGATGATGATTTCTTATCCTTATAGTTATAATTTGTGTCGGTATTAAGGATGTTCAGATAGCAGTGTTTCAGATGGACTTGGGTGAGGACTTTCGAAGCAAAGCAAGAAAATGTGTCGGCTGGATGGCCTGCTGGACAGGCGTGGTAAGGCGTATTCGTCACTTCCTGTTTGCACTCGGTGGATTGTTTGGTGTGTGAAGGCTCTCTCGTTTGATCTGATTTCTCTCTGCTGTGATATCTCTTACTTGTTCTAATACATAAGCACGTTAAAACACATACTTTCTGTTGCTGTATTTAACGTTTGGCGACTCTCCGTGTCTTACACGTTTTTTTCTAGTAGTGGTAAGGGTCGCTAGCTTAGCGTTAGCTTTAGCTCCACCATGGCTACCCGTTCTGCTGTTTCTCTATCTGAGTCTCCTCCTCTCTCCTGCTCTCTCAGTCAGATGTTCAGTTACTCCTCTGCCTCCTTTAGTGATAGTGGTACGTGTAATAAATTTAGCATTTTTGTAGCTTTGGAGGTGAGGGTGTCGGAATTGGAGGCCCGGCTCCACGCTGTTGAAAAACCAGCAGATAGCCGAGGCCCCTTAGCCACCGAGGGTAGCTCCCTGTAGCAGTCCTTCAGCAGAGCCCGCGCAGCCGGGGCCTCAGGCCGGCTGGATGACGGTACGTAGAAAGCATAGTCCTAGATCCCAGCCCACAGGTCACCACCAACCCGTCTGCGTTTTCTAACAGATTTTCCCCGTTCAGCGACACACCCGCTGAGAAGCCAACTCTGGTAATTGGCAGCTCCATGGTCAGAAACGTGGTACTAGAGACACCAGCGACCATAGTCAAAGGTCTGCCAAGGGCCAGAACGGGCGACATCAAATCCTAACTGAAACTGCTGGCTAAGGATAAGTGTAAATACAGTAAGATTGTTATTCACGCTGGCGGTAAGGACACCCGGTTACGTCAATCGGAGGTCACCAAAGTTAGTGTTGCTTCGGTGTGTAAGTTTGCCAAAACAATGTCGGACTCCGTAATTTTCTCTGGTTCCCTCCCCGATTTAACCAGTGACGACAAGTTTAGCCGCATGCTGTCATGCAACCGCTGGCTGTCTAGGTGGTGTCCAGAAAACAATGTGGGTTACATTGATAATTGGCGAACCTTTTGGGGAAAACCTGGTCTGATCCGGAGAGACGGCATCCATCCCACTTTGGATGGAGCAGCTCTTCTTTCTAGGAATCTGGCCGTATTTATTAGTTCTCCAAAACTCTGACAACCCAGGGTTCAGACCAGGAAGCAGGGTCGTAGTTTAGCAGTCCTCTCTGCAGCTTCTGTACTGCTACCCACCCATTACCCTATTAAGACAGTGTTTCGCCCATGGCCAAAATTGAATAGATCAAAAAATAATCTAAATGGAGGAAATCAGGAAAATCTCATAAAAATAAACACAACTCAGACTAAATAGAAAAATAAAGCAATTAAATGTGGCTTACTGAACATAAGATCTGTCTTCAAAGACTTTGCTAGTTAGTGACCTGATTTGTGACAATCAGATTGATTTATTTTGCCTCACAGAAACCTGGCTGCAGCAAGAGGATTATGTTACTATAAATGAGTCAACTCCTACTAATTATTTAAATTTTCACATTCCTCGAAATACTGGGCGAGGAGGAGGAGTAGCAACCATCTTTTAGTCCAATTTATTGACTAGTCCCAGACCAATCAATAGCTACAACTCTTTTGAATATTTAATCCTTAGTTTTCTCATCCAAATTGCAAAGCACTAAAACCACTTCTGTTTGTTGTTTTGTACTGTCCACCAGGCCCTTACTCTCAATTTTTAGATCAGTTTTCAGACCTTTTATCTGATTTAGTGTTAAATACAGATAAGGTTATTATAGTGGGGGATTTTAACATTCATGTTGACACTGAAATTGATAGCTTAAATTTAGCCTTTAATGCTATCTTAGACTCAATTGGCTTTGCTCAAAACATTAACAAACCTACCCACCTTTGTCTTCATTCTCTGGACCTTGTGCTGACATATGGCATTGGGTGTAAAGACATAACAATATTTTCTCATAACCCTGTCCTGTCTGACCATTTTTTAATAACCTTTGAGTTTAATTTAACCGAGTACTCCACACCTGAAAGAAAATTTCATTATAGTAGATCATTATCAGACAATGCTGTAACAACCTTTAAAGAATCTGTTCCACTTTTAATTTCCTCATTATCACAGAAAAACACAGTGGAGGGCAATAATTTTGTTTCTTCACCTTCACAAATTGATTCTCTTGTTCATAGTGTTACTTCATCATTGCGTGGTGCATTAGACAATGCAGCCCCCTTGAAAAAGAAGGTAATTATTCATAGGAGGCTAGCTCCCTGGTTTAATTCAGAGCTGTGTACTTTAAAGCACAATGTTAGAAAATTGGAGAGAAAATGGCACTCTACACACCTAGAGGATTCCTACTTGATCTGGAAAAATAGCCTACTGTTGTATAAAAAGACACTTCGCCAAGCCAGAACAGCTTATTTCTCATCATTAATAGAAGAGAACAAGAATAATCCTAGGTTTCTCTTTAGTACAGTTGCTAAACTTACACAGAGTCATAGGTCTGTTGAGCCATCCATTCCCTTAGCTCTTAGCAGTCATGACTTTATGGGATTCTTCCTAAATAAAATTGATTCTATTAAAAAGAAAATCTTTGATATACTCCCGAAGATGATTACTTCATCCTCAGCAAGTGAGACAACATTGGAAGTAACTGTAGAACCTGATCTGTGCTTGGACTGCTTTGATCCTGTGGAGCTTCCTGAGTTATCAGAAATATTAGCTTCATCTAAACCTTGAACTTGTATGTTAGACCCAATCCCAACCAAATTATTTAAGGAAGTGTTCCCTCTGATTACCAGCCCCATTTTAGATATGATTAATTTATCCTTAGTAAATGGATATGTACCACAAGCTTTTAAGGTAGCTGTAATTAAACCTTTGCTTAAGAAACCTTCACTTGATCGAGATGACTTAATAAATTACAGACCGATATCCAATCTTCCATTCTTATCTAAAATTCCTTTACTTAAGAAACCTTCGCTTGATCGAGATGACTTAATAAATTACAGACCTATATCCAATCTTCCATTCTTATCTAAAACTCTTGAGAAAATAGTTGCTAATCAAATGTGTGAGCATTTACACAGCAATGGCCTGTTTGAAGAGTTTCAGTCAGATTTCAGAGCTCATCATAGCACTGAAACAGCTCTGCTGAAAGTCACTAATGATATTCTTATGGCCTCAGATAATGGACTTGGGTCTGTACTGGTTCTGTTAGATCTCAGTGCTGCATTTGATACAGTCGACCATAATATTCTCTTAAAGAGTGGAATATGCTGTAGGGATCAGGGGAACAGCGCTAGGCTGGTTTAAATCTTATCTGTCTGACAGATTCCAGTTTGTTCATGTAAATGATAAATCATCTTTAAACTCCAGGGTTAATTGTGGAGTACCACAGGGTTCAGTACTTGGGCCAATTCTCTTTACTATATATATGCTTCCAATAGGTCAAATTATCAGGCAGCATAGAATAAACTTTCAATGTTACGCTGATGATACTCAGCTTTACTTATCCATATATCCTGATGAACCCAACCAGTTAGATAGACTACAAGCATGTCTTGAAGACATAAAAACTTGGATGACTTTAAATTTTCTGTTTCTAAATTCAGACAAAACAGAAGTTGTCATCTTTGGACCGGAGTCTTTAAAAAAGAAACTGCTTAGTCAATCACTTAACCTGGATGGCATTAAATTGACCTCCAGTAATAAAGTAAAAAACCTTGGTGTTATTTTTGACCAGGACATGTCATTTAAATCCCATATTAAACAGGTTTCTAGGATTTCCTTCTTCACCTCCGGAACATTGCCAAAATTAAAAATATCCTGTCCAGAAGTGACGCTGAAAAACTAGTCCATGCATTTGTTCCTTCAAGGCTGGACTATTGTGATTCTTTACTATCAGGATGTCCACAAAATGCAGTTAAAAGCCTTCAGCTGATCCAAAATGCTGCAGCAAGAGTTCTGATGAAAATTAAAAAGAGAGATCATATTTCTCCTATTTTAGCTTCCCTTCATTGGCTCCCTGTTAAATCCAGAATAGAATTTAAAATTCTCCTCCTCACATATAAAGCCCTTAATAATTTAGCTACATCATACATCAGAGATCTGATTGTTCCATACGTTCCTAACAGAACACTTCGTTCTCAGACTGCTGGTTTACTGGTGGTTCCTAGAGTCTCTAGAAGTAGAATGGGAGGCAGATCCTTTAGTTATCAGGCTCCCCTCCTGTGGAACCAGCTCCCACTTTTAGTCCGTGAGGCAGACACCCTGTCTACTTTTAAGTCTAGGCTTAAAACTTTCCTTTTTGATAAAGCTTATAGTTAGAGTGGCTTAGGTTATCCTGAGCTATCTTCCTTATTTTACCTCCGTCTTCTTCCCTCCCTGTTGGATGGAGTATGGGGGAGTCAGGTTTAGCCTAAACCGGCTCAGTTATGGTTGAGGTGCAAACACACCCTCCATTTCTGCTACCAGTATGACCCCCTCTCTTTTCAAATAGTTATAATCAATCTGTCAGAGAGAGGTATCCCAATCGTTGTGGTTTTTAGTATAACAATGGCCATCAGTGGGCTCTAGATGGACAAACTGTCTACTTTTAAGGCTAGGCCTAAAACATTCATTTTTGATAAAGCTTATAGTTAGAGTGGCTTAAGTTATCCTAAGCTATCTCTGTAGTTATGCTGCTATAGGCTTGGGCTGCTGGAGGACATAATGACCACTTTCACCCTCTTCGCTACATTCTCACACTACTCTCCAATTTTACATTATTTTCTGTTATTTCAGCTTTTAACTTTGTTCTCTCTCTTTTCTCTTCCTAGAAGCTACACCTGGCCTGACTCTGTGTCTACCTGTGACACCTTTCTGGAGAGGGGCATCGTCCGAGCTTCTGCTGGCAACAACTTAATGCTCACCCTCTACCGATGATCCACATTGCCCTGTCTTTCAGTGTTTAACCCTTTCTCTCTCCTAGAAATGATAATTGACTGAGCTTTTACTGTGACTAACTCTATGTGCTCTCTTTCAGACTCTAACCTTGAAAACTGGCTCAGAGTGTATCTGCTCTTTCTTTCTAGATGAAACGACTAAAGGAGCTACATCCATTAACATTTACTTTTCCTTCCTATAGAAAGGACTCCTGGATCAGTGCTTCTTTGTTCTCTTTGTGTCTCTGCTCTGTTCTCTCTAACCCCCAGTCGGTCGTGGCAGATGGCCACTCACACTGAGCCTGGTTCTGCTGGAGGTTTCTTCCTGTTAAAAGGGAGTTTTTCCTCTCCACTGTCGCTACATGCATGCTCAGTATGAGGGATTGCTGCAAAGTCAACGCCAGTGACTGTCCACTGGCTCTACATGCTCATCCAGGAGGAGTGAATGCTACAAGTCTCTGACTCGATGCAATCTGTTGGGTTTCCTTAGATAGAAAAACGTTTTATCCAATTTGAATAAATAACTGAATCTGACTGCACTGTTCAATGGTTAGGACTAATTGGAATGTATGTACCTGACTTTTGTGAAGTGCCTTGAGACGACATGTGTTGTGAATTAGCGCTATATAAATAAACTGAATTGAATTGAAATGATGAATATCAAAATAATGTTGCTGAATGTCAATAGTTTAACAAATCTAACTAAAAAACAGACACTCGTGACCAAACTTGAAAAAGAAAATACACAAATTATCTGTATCCAGGAGACTCATTTATCAATGATTGAACATGATAATCTTAAGCGATATCAGGAAGGTACATCATAGTTCATTTAGAAAAGGAAAAAGAGGGGTATCAACATTAATGTCAAAAACAACCCAATTTAAATTGGAGAAGAATGTAAGTATAAAGAAGGGCGATTTATCTTAGTGAAAGAAGGATAAGGATCGAACCAGTAAAATTAATAAATATATACCAAACCCCCAGAAAGAGATTATATTTTTGGAAATGCCTATTTGATATGATAAAAATAGAGACAAAGGGAATCCTAATCTGTGGAGGAGATCGGAATGGTATAAGAAGTTGTAAAATGGATACAACTAGCCAAAAAAAGGATAAACTGCATCTGACAGGATTAATGAATACATAATGAATATATCTTTGGAGGAAATGGAGCTTTCAAAAATTTAGGAGCATTTTGCACAAATTAAAGCAGGGAAACAAGTCCAACGCACAGCTGTTGCATCATGGGAGCACCACAACAATGAATGAGTATCTGAAAGGCAATCACCCTACAGCCCTGCCTGAAATGCCAGCTTATGAAGGGTAAGTTAAGTTTCAGCAAAATATTAACAACTCATTCATTTTGTTTGGCTAAAAAGTTAATTTAACTGCGCTAAATTCTTTGTATGGACAGAGTAGAGGTAGCGAGAAGGAGGGGTATATGTGCATTTTTATACGGGCAGCATTGGGATGGCTGCTGGCGCTGGACTAATGTAGCTAAAATTAACCGCTTGAGAGTTAAAAGCTTTTTACAAGTGACCCAAGTGTCAGTTTTAGTCACAAAGTGATCATGAATATCATAAAAAAATAATTGTGATTAGTCAACTAATCGGAAAAATAATTGATATAATAGTCGACTATTACAATAATTGATAGTTGCAGTCAAAATGAGTGTTCTGGCAAAACTTTTGTATCTGTTCCAGTCCCTACCAGTAGAGGTCCCAGTTTACTAGCTGGAACAAAATAACACGGTTTACCTGGAGAGCCAGGAAGCCCAGAGTGAGATTGGAGACTCTCCAGCTGCCAAAAGAAGGAGGGGGTATGGGGCTTCCAAATCTGGAAAGAAAATACTTTTACGCAGCTCAACTAAGACATATACCAGGCTGGTTTAAAACAGACTATTTTGCCAAGTGGAAAGAAATAGAAAAAGAACGAGGAGGATACACAGCACAGAATATTATAAGAGATGAAGAAATGTGTAAAAATGCACTGAACCATATAGATCCTATTGCAAGATTTACACTTAAACAATAGTTCCACATAATAAAACAATCTAAAATTTAGAAGGACGTTAAACTATTAAGATGGGTAGCATATGACATTCATTTCAAACCGCCAAGGAATGACGCAGGATTTAAACAATGGACTAACAAGGGAATCATGGCGTGGTGTGTTTTGATGAAAGATGGGCGGCTGGAGAGTTTCCAAAACCTGAGGGAGATTCATAACTTCGATAAAAGAGAAATCTACAGATGCTTTCAACTAAGAGATTAATGAAGGATATCAGGACGGACCCCTCCAGGGAAGTACATGAAAACCATAATCTACAAATATAAAGAAATTCAAGTCACAGTCATATCCAGTTTGTATAAAAATGAATTACTGAACAGGTCCTCAACTAAATACATAAAAGAAAAATGGGTATCAGAAATTAACATAAAAAACACAGAAGACTGGTTAAACATGTGGAGAGTGCACTCAACATCTACTAATTCAAGGATCTGGAGGGAGTTCCAGGAAAAATGTAATACGCTTTTTTATTTCCCCGAGATTAAACAAAGTATACCCTGTTGGTGAAACTGTGGAGTGTTGGAGGCAGATCATCCATATGTCTTTTGGAAATGTGCAAAATAACACAATTTCAGAACATTGTAAGTGATTTACTACAGAAAATACTGGGTTATAAGATTTCTATGAGCTGTACAACACTATATCTGGGTAATTTATCTGAAGCGTGTATGAAAGACTGTAAAAAAAGACAAATACTTAAAGTATTATTAGTAGCTGGTAAGAAGGCTATTACAAAGAAATGGGGAAAAGAAGACCCTCCTCTGGACCAATAGATACAGATTATAGAAGAAATCCAAATTATGGAAAAGATGAAACAGGCCTAAGGCTACAGGAAGCTCAACACAATGAAAAATGGTGAAAATGGACAATATACAAGAAAACGACAGAGCTCAAGACAACCTTGGTTGAGTTGGAAAAACAGGATCGTGGACTTTTGCTTGATTGTGACTCCCAACTGTCAACACTTTATTTGTTTTTCTTGTAATTGTATCAGTTTCTTCTAACTGACTAGAACACAAATACAATGGAAAAAAGAGAAAACAACCTGTTGCTGGTTTCTAGGATGTATTTTAGCATCTTGGTGTAAGGAAACATGTTTCAGCTAAACCAACCAAGAAAAATCTATGAGAACATTGAGATGGGCGCTATCAGTATCAGCAAATAGAAATTAGAAGAAGACCGCAGCTGGTTACTTCATACCATTTCTACCTGAATACTTGACAACAGTCATTACAACTATTAGGTTTGGAGCCCTAAGCCTATTTTGGGGAAGACATGCATACTTATAATGAACAGAGTAAAGTTCTCCAACCACAAGGTCTATCTAATTATATTCAGTTTCATTTAATGAGAACCCTTATGAGATTTGCTAGGATGTGTCAATATTAGTTTTTGGGCTACTGGGAAAAAAGCAAATAAACAGCAAAACTGAGGTTCAACTAATTAAAGAAACTCAAAACCTATTTAAAAAAATAATTCAGGGCATGAACATTATATCTGGATGAAGGTAGACTCTGATAATATGAGCAGAACAAAATTAGAAAAGTTTCAGAACATTAAAATCCAGAGCAGGGCTCCAAACTGGACAGTTTGGCACAATCTGTTTCATTTGAAAATTCTCAAGTACAAAACTATATTTTATTTTGTAAATTACTACTGGTGTTAAACACATTTACTGTAACTTCATGTGATTTTAGGCATTTCTTTGAAAAATTCAACCAGATTTGGACCCATTCTACCCCAGCTTTGCTGCTTGTTAACTTCCTGCTGACTGACTCGGCACTCACTGATCAAAACTGGCTCGGTGACACCTCACTGGCATCACTGGAAGCACTGGAAGCGCTGCTAACCTATTATAATCAGCAGAACCTTCACCTAGCCTTCTCGCTGAGCAATAAGGTCGTTAGAAGGCTGTTCCCTGGGTCCTAGGAGACGTCAGGAATAATTAGAGTGAAACTAAGATACAGGTCTAAAAGAACATAGTGTGGATTTATCTCCGGAATAAACCTTTCATGGCAAAACAGCAAAAGGAACATTTGTTGTCGCTATTTGTTGGCTTCCATCTCTTATGGTTTGGTAGAGAGTGTTCTGATGCACATTGTCATAATCACCGTAGTATAAGTTTTTCTTCAGGTTGTGTGATTTAGATAAAGTGTGGTCAAACTAAATTAAGTCTGATATTAAAAACTGAAGTTAATAACTATTTGTGTTGTGTTTGGAGCATGTAAAAAGGCTCACATCGTCTTGTATTCTAGTTTCTGCTGTTTAATTAGATGTGAAAATGATTATACTGTTATACCCCAATAGGGGAACTTTGAGCCAAACTGGACTCCATACAATTGGATGAACTGGACCAGTTTGTCTGTTAAAGTGCCTCAAGCTGAAACTTGTTTAAACTCGGCATCTTATAAATCAACTGTACATTCATCTCTATTGACAGTGTGTTTTACTTTCATTTTAGTGGAAGGCAGAGTGATTGGGTGCTTGTGTTCTTATCTCATCCTTACCTGTGCCACATAAGAGAGGTCTGAGATGAGCGAGAAGCTGTCAACCTCTCCCCGTCCGATGTAAGTCTGCAGCAAAATGTTAACTTTCCCGTAACCATTCTCCACACCGCCCGCTGCAGGCAGCTGGCAATAGTTATTCAGCAACTGGTCCAGCTCCTCCAACTCCTCATCACGGATCTGCCAACAGACACTGGGCTTGTGATGCTGAGACCTAACTGGGTTTAATGAATCAGGATCAGTTCTCCTACCTTTAATTGATCAAACTCCTCTGCTTTGGACACAATACTGAGGATGTCTGCTTCAGTCCTCTGAGAGTTAAAATGTTCGTTGAATGTCTTCATTAAGGAAATGAAAATGTAAGTTAGAGGAGTTACAGTTGGACTCCAAGGATAGATTTTACATTTAGTATCAAAGAAGCTGGCAATAATTTTAGCAACCAAAAAAACCTGATAGATGCATCAGCCTTCCACAGGAAACCTTAACATCCCAAAGACACTCAACTGATGATTAAAGTGTATCTCTCTCTGTGTAAGTGATGCACAGGTGTTGCAAAACTGTATACGGTTACTGGGCTAGGTCCACCTCTATGGTGTTGTATCTGATGTAGAAGTGGCTGGCAGTCCTGCCCAGGTCTGTGGACGCGAAGTAGCCGGTGCGCTCCTCAAAGCGGATCATCATGGCCTTGTCCAGCTTCCGGCCGGTCTCCACCACCAGCTCCTTCCTGTACAGCTCCAAAGCTGGATCCATCTGAAACAAGGTACAAACACATTTCATGTTTTATGACTCAAATATCTACAATTACTGAATGCTTTGCTCTGTTTTTATTTACTTTAAGTATCCATAACCATTTTATGTTTCCTCATGTTAACAGCAGCACAATCTAAAGTAATATATGTGAAAGGAATGTTCTGTGGAATTGCACAACCGATTCAGCAGGGACCTGTTCAAACGGTCATAGAAACCTTTCTTCTGCTGTTCACTTAGTTTTCTGTGCATTAAAGCAAAGAATCCTGGAGGCCTTTGCCAAGATCTCAGGGAAACAGGTTTCACTAACCTGTAAGGTTTTGTAGTTGATGCCGTATGCCAGTGGGTTGGCCCTCATTCGGACATACAGGTAAGTGTAACTGAGCCACTTCACAGCCTCCTCCACATTGGTCACAGTTCCCAGAGCAATCTGCAGGGCAGGAACAAAGAGGAAATGTACAGCCTCGTGCAACCTCAGTGTCACTATCAGTGGTCTCTGCCGCCATCTTCTGGATGCTTAATCAAAATGCAGTCACAAACATGTATTTCCATCTTTTGAGTCATTCCATGTAAACTAACCTGAACCTCTGAAGTTCAACCGTAGAACTAGCAAAAACTGGAGATCATTTCTCAATTGTTGAGCTTGTGAATGTTATTGCACTAATGTGTGAATAGCAAATTTTACTGGAAACTAATAATTTGTTACTTTAACACTATGACATATTAAGCTATCATAGCACAGGTTCTGTATATGATTTTTTCATTGACTGGTCAGGTACTGGTTCTCATAGAGGGGTAAACCTCTCCCTATCTTCCCTGCTCAGATCTGTTTGCTGCTGAATCATGTTACTGACCCAGACTCAGATCCACTAATGTCATGTAACTGATTCCTCTGCTCATCACCAGTATCCAAGTGTTTTTTTTTCTTTTTCAGCACCGCACAACTTACAGAATGCAGTTTTTGGTTAAAGATTCTATGACCCTGACATGAAATTCATTAGAGCAGTAATCAAAACACCAGCTGTCTTTACAATAAACAATTCAAGAAAAGAAAGAATATAAATGATGTGCTTTAATATATATTTAAATGGATGCACTTTAATTGCTTCTCGTCTAGATTATTTAAAAAGTGTCATGAAAACATTTTCTCATACGTCAGGAAAGGTTTAGAAGCCTGATTTTAGGTTTTTTTAGTGTTTTACTTTGAAGGTTGGTGAGTTTAGTTCAATGTCTGCTTGCTAATATCATTCCAAGAAAGAGTGACACAGCTTTGCTTAGATCAACCTGTTTAAATAAAGACTTTATGGTGTGAAGTGCTGCACATTAAAACAGATACTGTTAAACGCAATGATAAAAGTTCCCCATCATTTTTACACATTCTGGCCTCTCAGTGACTGGTTTCAACCTTAAACCGTGAAATATTTATACAGCAAAAAACTTCAATGGATTTCAGAAGACAAAACCTAGGTGAAAAAGTTTTGAACTTGAGGTGAACTTTCCCTAATGACAACAGGATCAAGATTATCCATAGACTTATGGTGGGTTCAGACCGAACACGATGTGAGCGTCAGGGGCGTCTGGTTTTCATGCAAAGTCTATGGTGGACGCGCGTCTGGGAGCGTCAAGAGGTCCTGCAGCACGTTTTACGCGTCTGGCGCAGTGCGTTCTAATGTGTTTCGTGTGTTGAGCACTGTGTTTTTTGAGATTTCAAGCGTCTGATGCGCTTTCGCATTTCCAAAGCGGTCGAAGCTAGGGTTGGGAAATCTGAACTTTTGGATTGACACAGCGCATCAACAAATCAAAGAAGCTCAGCTTTGTGACGTAGTCACATATTTAATCATGAGAGGGAAGGACCATATTACTATTTACAATCATAAACCATGCCTGAAGGCTGAAGAGAAAAAGAACGATCAGCTTTCTGAACTACACTCAGGCGGAACGCTGTATTTAATAACATCCTAAACCAGCTGATCACACATAAAATTAGCTGATCAGACGCACGAACATTTCCCACAAAACAGTACCACCATGAAGCGTGTTTGGTTCTGACATTTATTGACGGTCCTTAACAGCGAACCATCGTCTGCAGGAGGAGGGAGCAGGCAGAGAGCAGCTACACGTAATCAGACTGTCATCCCTGGATCAAACACGAGGAAGTCCTGCTGTATCCGCAGAGCACGAATATCCAACCTAAAACTAACTTTACCACGGTCAAAAGTCCGCAGTTATGCGCTTTAAAGTCCGTGTCCTTATTATGCCATGGATTAGCTTCACCAGTTCAGACAGCAGCGTTTCTCCTCGCTGCTTCTCCTGCCACCCTCCCTCCCAAGTTTAGCGGAGCCGCAGCGCCTTAAACAAGCCAGTGGAAAAGGGGCATTATTGTCGCAGTGTGTGATCGTCCTGTCATTATTCAGCAAATAAAGCAAATCCACTTTCTCGATTGCATCTGCCACTGTACACAAGAGACCAGCAAAGAAAAATAACCAAGGGTAGCTCCTCCTAACACACGTCTGTCCATACTTTGCTCAGACGTGTCTAGAGCGTATTTTACACGTGTCTAGGGCGACTTCAAAGTGCACAAGCGTCCAACTTGAGGCGTTAACAAATCGCGTTCGGTCTGAACGCACCATAACACTAATATTTAATCAGAAGTCTCTTAGCAGCCTACACCTCAACCACACACTTTGGGAAGCCATCCATAAGCTACTGGCACGTTTATGTCTGGATATTTAAGTGGTTTGTTTCTTTGCATTGACTCTGCTTTTAAACACAGTCCATATTTTAAGTGGTCAGGGCCATTCTAGAAGCATAATGTGTCCATTTCAAAGCCAGGTTTGATGCATGTTAGAGGTCATCATCCAGCTGGAACACCCAAGCGTGTCCAAGTTTCAACTGGTTAAGCTGCTGAGTTGTAATGATGATCCAAAGACCCAGGAGGTGGCTGAGGTCAAGCAAGGTGTAATGGATCAGGGAGCCACAGATGTCATATAACAGATTACAAATGAGGCCTTTGTTTACGAGGCAGAAACCCCGCAAAGAACCTGGACCGGACCGTGTCTACCCAACCACCCTGAAGCACTGCGCTGATCAGCATTCTCTGGTGTTCACAGACATTTTAAACATCTCACTGGAGACGTGACAGCCTGCTTCAATTAAACATTGTGGACTTCTTTCGTTTCCTGGGCACCGTCATCACTTAGGATCTCAAATGGGAGCTGAACATCACCTCCCTCACCAAGAAGGCTCAGCAGAGAATGTACTTCCTGCGGCAGCTGAAGAAGTTCAGCCTGCCAAAGACAATGATGGTGCACTTCTACTCCGCCATCATTGAGTCCATCCTCACCTCCTCCATCATCATCTGGTACGCTGCTGCTACCATCAGGGACAAGGGCAGGCTGCAGCGCATTATTCGCTCTGCAGAGAGGGTGATTGGCTGCAGTCTTCCTTATCTTCAGGACCTGCATGCCTCCAGGAATCGGAGGTGAGCAGGCAGAAGTCTGCGGTGCATCAGGACCAAAACCTCTCGCCACAAAAACAGCTTCTTCCCGTCTGCAGCTAGCCTCATTAACAAGGTCCTGGTCCCCCACTGGCACTTTATAAATAGTACGAATACCTCAGCACATGTGAATACTATTTCATTTAATTAGGTCCGAGCAGGAAAACTGCAAGGGCCTATTGTAATAGTAGGATTTCTTATTCTTTCTTCATTTTTTCGTTGCCTCTTTGCGGGGCAATATGGGGACTTTGCCATGCATGAAAACTCACAAGATTTTACCCAAAATTGTCCCCTGCGTGAAATTCTTGTTCCGTAATGTCGTCAGTGGGCGTGGCCAAACGGGTCTACAGCGCCCCATTAAAGTGAGATAGGCCGAACCGTAAGTCGTAGAGATGTGAAATTTGGCACATAGGTAGAGCTCCTCAAACCAAGAAAAAAAGTCTCTTGGGGGTATGCCCTAAAACGCACAGGAAGTCGGCCGTTTTGGGTCAAAGGCCAATTTTTGGCCGTTTTTCATTTTCACTCACCTTGAACTTTAACGAACTCCTAGGGATTTTGAGCTATCAGCTTCATATTTGGTCAATATGTAGTTACGGCATGGGGGACTAAAAGTTATCAAAATCTTGAGTTTTTGGCCATGTTTAGGGGGCGTGGCCGGGGCACGAACTTGGCGTTCGCGCCCAAAGTAAAGAAATGCAATAACTTTCCCAAAGAAACGCCAAATCACACCAAAGTTGGCATGAAGGAGGACCATTGGGTTCCCGACGATCCTATGGGGTCATATGCCAACATCATCAAAGCCACGCCCCCTGGGAACAGGAAGTCACTTTTTTTACTTGGAAAGGTGGCTACCTGCCTGTCTACATTCAATCCGCTTCAAACTGTGTCAGGTGACTAATAACTAGTGGGTCTAACTTAGTTTGAAGCACAGTGACTTTTCATAAAAGGGCGTGGCCGTGGTGGCTCGGCGACGTTGGACGTCACGCCATGGCCATACATTTGGCTCTAATTTCCACATACATCATCTGATCTGCACCAAATTCAATGTGATTGATCCTAGTCCAGTCCCCAACAGAGATCTGATGACATATTTGGTGGGCGTGGCCTAATTCGTCCACAGCGCCCCCTAGAAAATACAAAAAAACAGCCCCAAGCCATGCTTTGAACGAGGAATCTGAAATTTGGTACACATATGTAACTTGTCAGGACCTACAAAAAAAGTCTCTTGGAGCATTGGTCCAAACCCAACAGGAAGTCGGCCATTTTGGATTGAAGTTGCCATTTTGACCCTATTTTGGGCGTTTCTAGCCCGCATATCTGAGCGAACTTTCCTCCAGCTTTTGACTTGGAGACTTGAAAATTACTCAATATATTCTTAAGGCATTGGGGATCAAAAGTTATCAAAAGCTTTTTGATACATGAAAGCGTGTGGCCGTGGCCACGCCTCAAAATATGAATTCTCGCCATAAAAGACGAAATTGATATAGCTCCTACAAGGAAAGTCACAGACACATGAAACCTTCTGGGATTGATCTGCCTCTAGGCCTGAACAATATTCACTGATCAGATGCTGACATCATCGAAGCCACGCCCCCTGAGAACAGGAAGTGTAATGTTTCACTTGGTGTTGTCCATGTTTGATCCCCTACACCTAATCAACATGAAACTGTCCCAAGTCACAGATAACATGATGGTCTAAGTTTGTGTCTAGCACTGACTGGTTTGGCTGGAGGGTGTGGTCGTGGCGGCATGGCGAAGTCTGATGTCACGCCTTGGCCATACGTTTGGCTCTAAATTACACATGCATGGTCTGATTCACTCCAAAATAAATATGGTTGATCTTTGTCTGCCCCCAAACACCTCTATTGGATTTAATTGGAATTTGGATCAACAGCGCCCCCTAGCACACTTCAAGGGCTATATCTCCCTCATACATCATCGGATCCACTTGAAATGTAGTATACATGATCATGACTTAATGATGGACATGTTGACACAGTCACTTGATGATGTCAATTTAGCCCCCCCCCCACAAACAAACAAGTGAGTGCAGCTTCCATCTGGAAGGTCAGATTTACTCCAAACTTTGAATGCTTTTTGCCAGACCAAAACTCTGCATGACCGAAGATCATATGACATGTTGCTCACAGTACCATCTACTGTCGACGTGTTGAAGTGAAGCGGTGTCATCGTCTGTGGCATGTAGAAGGCCATGCCAGGCCCCCGCGGTCGCTGCACAGGCCGAGTTGCGCTGAGGTGCGAGGGCCTTCAAGGCTGCTTGCAGCTTTAATTCTATTTTGTTATTGTATATTTTTAATATTTGCCACGGTGCTCTATTTTTCTGTATGTTTGTCTATGTGTAGCACCTTACCACCAAAGCAAATTCCTCGTACATGTAAAACATTACTTGGCAATAAAGTTTTTTCTGATTCTTTAAAATGCTTTTGGCTCTAGTGTTCTGTCACACAAGCCTCTTCAGCAAACACACTCGCCTCTTTAAGTGTCAGTGTTAGTCTGCACAATGAATATCTATTGCCATCCTACTGTTACCGGAGAACCATTAAGGACTCAAGTAAAACTCATTGTATTGAGTGAGTACTTCATTGTTAGAAACAACGTGTTGCTTTATTTCTGCTGAGTTTAAAAGAGTTCCAGACCTGGAGACACATACGGACATAATGTGCAGGATACTGCAATCCCTTTCTGAAACTTCATCTGCACACCACTACTGATTTGTGAGGAATTTGAAGGCAGTCCTCCTTCAGTTTTACATCCACTTTGTGCATCTGAGACTAAACGTGGACACTTTGGAGCAGATGCTTCCTTGTTGGTTAGCAGCTTAATACACTTTGATGTGAAGCTGATTTCCCTCTGGACAATGATACTGGTGTTACAGCAGTTTCCAGCTCTTTATAGTCTTCATCCTTGATGTTACCTGGGTTTCTCTGAACCCTAACCAATTTTCTTTCATGGTAGGGTAACAGTTTGGGCCAAATAGAAGTTGCAACAGATCAATGATTGCAAACAAAATAATTTGTAAAATAACTTTTAGAAAGACTTGACATCAACCCTATTTGAAAATATAACTACTGACAACAAGGAAAAGCCAGGTCCATCAAAGGAGCAGCGCTTTAAATAAACCCTATGAATACTGCAGAGAGTCCACAAATATCCTGACACAATTTGCAGTTGCTAAGGAATAATAAACCAGTAGTAAGGAGGTCTCATTTTTGACCCGGTGTTGATTAGATCGAATTTAATTGTTAATTAAGATTTGTGCACCCACTTTTTGCTTTTAAAATTCATTAAAGTTTTCGTTTTATGATAATTCCACATTAAAAAAACAACATAACTATTTCAATCTTCATACGGATGATGAGTGTGTAGAATCTCCACCAGAACTGTAAGTGATGGAGAATAGTGGAGATCTGTTGCCCATAAAGCTGCATTGTTACAATGATTTCTTTTATCCAAGTTCTCTCCATTAGAAAAGATGATGAAACTCTTGGGAAGACATACAGTGGGGAGAAGTATTTGATACAGGTTTTCCCACTACCAAAGCCTTTAGAACTCTTCAACTGTGAGTGACGGAATCTAAAACAAAAAACCACATTGTGTGATTTTTAAGTAATGAATTTGCATTTTATTGCATGATATAAGTATTTGATACATCAGAAAAACTTAATGTTTGGTAGAGAAACCTTTGTTTGCAATAAGATATCAGACGTTTCCTGTAGTTCTTGATGAGGTTTGCAGACACTGCAGCAGGGATTCTGGACCACTCCTCCATACAGATCTTCTCCAGATCCTTCAGCTAAGATCTCTCAATAAATGCCCCCATCCATCCTCCCCTCAATACGGTGCAGCTGTTCTTTCCCCTTTTCACAAAAGCATCCCCAAAGAATGATGTTTCCACCTCCCTGCCTTACGGTAGGGATGGTGTTCTTGGGATTGTACTCGTCCTTCTTCTTCCTCCAAACACAGCGAGTGGAGTTTAGCCCAAAAAGCTCTATTTTTGTCTCATCAGAGCTCATGACATTCTTCCATTCCTCCTCTGGATCATCCAGATGGTCATTGGCAAACTTCAGACAGGCCTGGACATGCGCTGGCTTGATCAGGGGGACCTTGGGTGTGCTGCAGGATTTTAATCCATGGCAGCGTAGTGTGTTACTGATGGTCTTCTTTGAGACTGTGGTCCCAGCTCTCTTCAGGTCATTGACTAGTTCCTGCTGTGTAGTTCTGGGCTGATCCCTCACACAATGTGATTTTCTGGATTTTGTTTTAGATTCCATCACTCACAGCTGAAGAGTACTTATGATAAAAATCAAAGACTTCTATATGCTTTTCAAGTGGGACAAACCTGCAAAATCGGCAGTGTATCAAATACTTGTTCTCCCCACTGTACCTGAAAGCATCAAAGGGTTACCAGAAAAGGCTCTCCTGTGCAGTACAGGTTTTAATTTGCAGAAATCATGGAAAAAAAGATTCTCTAACTGAATGAACTGTCTGCGGAGACCAACCTCTGCATTGAGGTTGTCAGCCAGGCTGCCCAGGAACTGACTCTCAATAGGATTTTGCTGGGTGAGCAGGGTGAGGTAATGACTCAGCTTGTCATGGGTGGTGATGATGGTGCCCTCTCCGTACTTGTCAAACTGAGGTCGACCTGCTCGGCCAAAAATCTGCATAACGTCCAGAATACCCAGGTCCACAAAAGCACCACGCTTTGCATCATAGATTTGAGTTCCCTGTTAGACACAGAGCAGTGGAACAGAAATCAGCCCGACCATTCAGATGACATTCACAAAGAATTTAAGCTAAAGATTATTTCACAGGTCAGATTTAGAATCAGTGCACAATGTTTCAGTGTTGCAAAGCGAACTGGAAAATT
>JAHHUM010000491.1:42890-81924 GCA_036173005.1 Crenichthys baileyi | reverse complement strand
GTCCGAGCCAAAGTTTTTTAAAATTTACTTTTTCCATACGAAGTCAAAATCACTTGCTACCTGGCTATTTATTGGGCGGTTGAAAACACAGCGCAGCGCACAGCAATCGGACGCGGAACCAATCGAGTCATCAACATCAGCTCAGGTCCTGCTGAGTAGTTATGTTTTTAATACAGATTTTATAGTTAAATGAACTTAAAACAAAAAGTCAGAATCAATGGAAAAGTCAAAATATATTGAAGGGGTGATGAAAAATTTACTACCATGTCAAATTCTGTTTGTTACTTTTTACTACCTTTTAATAGCCTTAATTTGAGCCCATTTAATTTACGACCTTTTACTACCCCGCGGAAACCCTGTAAACAACCATATTAAATCTGTCAGCATTTAGAAAGCATCTTTTATATGTTCAGATCAATATCAGCTGGTTTAAAATGTATTGATACCCAATAAGAAGGTTTCTTATTACTAAAGTATTGCACAGAGGGGTAAAACTGGTAAAAGCAAAGAGACCTTCACAAAAAGGTCTTACTATTGCAAAATATACTAATGGCAATGGTTACAGCTGCATTTCTAAGCTTCTGACTGTTCCAATGAGCGCTGCTGCAACCATAATCCTGAAGTGGAAAGGACAATTTAAACGTAGACCAGTCAAAGCCAGGTGTCCTTAGGGAGACTTCTGGTGTTCTGGTTTAAGGTAGCTGTAATTAAATCTTTACTTCAGAAACGATAAATAAAAAAATAGACAACGTGGAATAACAGGGAACCTTTCCAGAAGTAACCCACCTTCCAAAAATACTCCAAGAAAACTCATTTATTGGTCACAAAAAAAAACCAGGACAACACCTAAACCACTGAAGGCATGACATTCCCTATTTAAGGTCAGTGTTGTACACTGAACAATAAGAAAGACCCTGGTTTAAAATGGCATCAATGGAAAGGTTCTATGACAAAAAAAAAGCACAAAAACGTCATCTCCCACTGACCAGGTCAAACATGATGGAGATAAACCACCATGCGCACGGATGCGGAGCTGGTGGTGTAGGGGTTAGCGTGCGACCACATATAGAGGCTAAGCGGCCTCAAAGCGGCCGTCCCGGCTTCGAGTCCCAGACCCGGCGACCTTTGCCGAGTGTCTCCCCCTCTCTTCGCCCCTCCTTGCTGTCAGCCTACTCTAAAAAAATAAAGGCCTCTAGTGCCGAAAAAATTCTTTAAAAAAAAATAAATAGAATTTTTTTAAAAACCCACCATGCACACAACCACACTTAAGGGCAATTTAAAGACACCAATTTAGGCTTCACCATTTAGAGTTAGGCTACTGACATCATCATGTACAATGCAGCAAATACTTATTCACCTCATTTACATCTTCCTTATATGCATTTAGATTTGTGTACTTTATCTTGTCTAGAGTTTGTATTTATGTATATATTTTCGAATTTTTCCCATTTCTGCCAAATTTTTATTTTTGAAAGCATTTTACAGTCTAAATATTGAAATAATTCTGTACTATCTTGTTTGTAATTCTGTTCACCTTTAATTCATTGTTGTTTCTATTATTTATTTATCCTTCCTAATATTATCTTACTAGAGGCACATCGTTACCCTGTCCTGCCCAACTGATCTCAAGCTCTAAAAATTACTTTAACCCACTAGGCACCTTGGGGGACCAAACGTGTACTTTCTGCTTGTTTTTTTAATTTATTTTAAATTCTCAATATCTCAGACAGTTTAAAGGTCAGTTCTATGAAACTTGGCCAGGATTTGCTTTTAACTTTTATTTTTTAAATTTGTTTATCCTTTTGATTGCAAGGTATGTGGAACAAGAGCTATGTATTTTGCATACACTCTTTACCTTTGTTACCAATTTGGTCCCATTGACTCTCATTATGACCAAATATTTTTGATGCACTGTAATCTTAACATTTTATAATACCTTTCCCATGAGCTCCAAAATAATCTAAGCCTTTATCTTCATAATACAGGGAAAACCATTTTTGCTTAGTTAGACTTTAGTACCAGTGAAAGCCAAATATTATTAGTACTTGAAAATTTGGACTAAAGCCGTTTCTACAGCAGTAACCCAGCTTCCTTAGTTAGAATTCAATGGATTTCTTACTTAGATCTCAGTGGATGCAAATGACTGTTATTGTTTGAATGATTGGACTACAACTGCATTATACCAGCGAGCCCAAGGATCAATATTATCATTTTCTGCTTTATAATTGCTTTATAATTATCTCTTTAGAAAGATTTGTTTAGAACCAGCTCTTACCAGTAAACCTCAAAGGATTATCAATGTGATTTGTTTCTCTGTTTGACTCTCTGTATCATTGTAATGTTTTTCTTTGTGTACAGCATTTTGAATAAACTTGACTTGACGTATAGTTATAATGGAGGACTTGGTTCTCTGACCTTTCAAAATGCATGGCAAAAAAAATATTTAAAACGACAAAAATAGTCTTGGTGTGTCGGAAATGATATAGAGTGGTGTGAATGTGGTTTGTAAAATATTTTTTTAGTTTATGTGTGTATATGTGTGTGTAATTTGAAGTTCTCTTTATCAAGAGAGAGACTCCTCTCTACTTAGAATGTGTGGCGAGCACGTTTATGCAGGTGCATCTTCTGTGAGGATAGTTTGCAGCCTGCAGTTTGGAGACGTTTCTCTAGAACAGTGTTTCCCGACCCTGCTCCTCAAGTACTCCTGCCCTACATGTTTTAGATGTGGCTCTGTTCCAGTACACCAGATTTAAATGATTGTGTGACCTCCTCAGCACCCACCAGGGCTGCAGAAACTTGTTAATAACTCTTTCATGAAATATGTATTCCTTTAACATAATCTGAAGAGATTGTGTCGTCACCTCTCATGATTTTTCGAAAAATAAATTTGGGAATATGGGACAGAAGCATATACTGGATGAGCTTTGTGAGATATTGAGTTATTTCTCCAAAACTCTACAGTAAAATTCTAAAATATATATTTTGTGGTTATAGTATAGGTGACCCTTTAACAAAATCTGAGGAGATTGTGTTGTCACCGCTCATGATTCTGGAAAAATAAATTCCTGAAAGTGACACAAAAGTATATACTGGATGAGCATTAGTAGGTACTTTGAAACAATATTTCTCCATGTATAGAGTAATATACAGTACAGACCAAAGGTTTGGACACACCTTCTCATTCAAAGAGTTGTCATTTTTATGACTATGAATATTGTAGCTTCACACTGAAGGCATCAAAACTATGAATTAACACATGTGGAATTATATACTTAACAAAAAGGTGTGAAACAACTGAAAATATGTCTTATATTCTAGGTTCTTCAAAGCAGCCACCTTTTGCTTTGATTACTGCTACTCACACTCTTGGCATTCTGTTGATGAGCTTCAAGAGGTAGTCACCTGAAATGGTTTTCACTTCACAGGTGTGCCCTGTCAGGTTTAATAAGTGGGATTTCAAGCCTTTTAAATGGGATTGGGACCAACAGATGTGTTGTGCAGGAGGTGGATACAGTACACAGCTGATAGTCCTACTGAATAAACTGTTAGAATTTGTATTATGGCAAGAAAAAAGCAGCCAAGTAAAGAAAAAGCGTGCCCATCATTACTTTAAGAAATGAAGGTCAGTCAGTCTGAACAATTGGGAAAACTTTGAAAGTGTGATCTCAAGAGTGATGGGGTGCTGAGCCAGATGACCTGGCCTCCACAGTCACCGGACCTGAACCCAATGGAGATGGTTTGGGGAGAGCTGGACTGCAGAGTGAAGGCAAAAGGGCCAACAAGTGCAAAGCATCTCTGGGAACTCCTTCAAGACTGTTGGAAAACCATTTCAGGTGACTACCTCTTGAAGCTCATCAAGCTTGTGTCCAAACTTTTGGTCTGTACTGTATATATAATTTTTTACATGAAACGTGTATGTGAAAGTAGTAAATATGTCAGTAATATAAATGTTCTGAAGGTTACTTTTCTGTTTTCCTCTTAATTTCTTAAATGTTGCCAGGATCGGTGTACAGTGTTATGCCGAAATTTGCATGCCCTGTCGGGGGAACGTGCATCCCTCGATGCTGATGGCTGTGGGCAGGAAGGATCTCCTGTAGCGCTCCGTCTTACAGCACATCTGAAGAAGCCTCTGACTGAAGACACTCTGTTGTTGTAGGACAGCCTCATGAAGAGGATGCTCAGGGTTCTCCATAATATTCTTCATTTTATGAAAAATCCTTCTTTGCACAATGATCTCCAGAGGAGTCCCCAGAACAGAGCCAGCCTTCTTTATCAGCTTGTTGAGCTTTTTAAAAAGGTCCCTGGCTCTGATGCTGCTTCCCCAGCAGATGATGGCAGAAGAGATCACACTCTCCACAACAGACTTATAGAAGATATGCAGCATCTTGCTGCAAACACCAAAGGACCTAAGCTTCCTCAAGAAGTACAGTCTGCTCTGTCCCTTATTGTAAACGGCTTCACAGTTACATCTCCATTCCAGTCTGTTGTCCAGGTGAACACCGAGGTATTTATAATCCTGCACCACCTCCACTTCTTCTCCCATGATGGAAATAGTTTTTCACTTATTCCTGTTTCTCTTAAAATCTACAATCACCTCCTTTGTTTTAGTCACGTTCAAGATGAGATGATTGTTTTCACACCATGCCACGAAGTGGTCCACCACCTTCCTGTACTCAGCTTCTTGTCCATCTCTGATCCACCCCACAACTGGAGAATCATCAGAGTATTTCTGCAGATGACAAGAGTCTGTCTTGTACTGGAAGTCTGAGGTGTACAGAGTGAAAAGGAATGGTGCGAGTACAGTCCCCTGTGGTGCTCCTGTGCTGCTGACTACCTGGTTAGACACACAACCCTTCGGTCTCACAAACTGTGGTCTGTTTGTCAGGTAGTCTTTGATCCAGGAGATTGTTGAGGCCTCCACCCGAGTCTTCTGGAGTTTCCGACAAAGCAAATCAGGTTGGATTGTGTTAAATGCACTAGAGAAATCAAAGAACTTGATCCTCACAGTGCTGCTGGCTTTGTCCAGATGACAGTGGGTTTGTTGAAGCAGGTGTATGATGGCATCTTCAACTCCAACGCCACAGCGATAAGCAAACTGAAGGGGTTACTGATAGTTCATTGTTTGCTTACTCAGGTGGGCCAACAGGAGTCTCTCTAGGACCTTCGTGATATGAGATGTCAGGGCAATAGTTCTATAGTCATTGAGGACTGATGGGTGAGTTTTCTTTGGTACCGGAACAAGACAGGAGGTCTTCCACAACACCGGAACCTTCTTCTGGGCCAGGCTAAGGTTGAAGAGGTGCTGCAGAATCCCATAGAGCTGCTCTGCACAGCCCTGCAGGACTCTAGGGCTGACATGATCTGGACCTGCAGCCTTATTCCGATTCTCTCCAGTTGCATCTTCACCTGACTTCTTGAGACACACCGGTGGAAGGGGGTGGCAGAGGAAGCATCAGCATCTTCTGATATGGTTGAAGGCAAACATGTAGAAGCAGAAGGGTCTAGGGCTGAGGTGGAAGATAGAGCATTTGAGGTGTTACTGGACAGCTGTGGGTCCCGTGGGTCAAAGTAGGGTGGGATGTCTGTTTGGCTGTGAGCAGGAGAGGAGAATGCTGAGCTTGTGTCTGAACTGAACCTATGGAAGAATGTGTTCAGTTCATTGGCTCTGTCCAGACCTCCATCAGTCTGATCATCCTTTTGCTTGAAGTCTGTGATCTTCTTCATCCCTGACCACACATATCTGGTATTTTTTTGCCAGAACTTGCTCTCCAGCTTCCTCTTGTACACCTCCTTGCTGTCTCTTATCTTGACTTCAAGTTGCTTCTGTATACTCCTCAATAATTCTCTGTCTCCTTCTCTGAAGACTCTTTTTTTCTCGTTAAGCAGGTCCTTCAGGTCACTGGTGATCCAGGGTTTGTTATTGGGGAAGCATCTCACGGTTCTGGTGGGGATGATGTTATCCACACAGAAGTTTATATAGTCGGTTACACACTCAGTCATGGGATTGATGTCCTCTCCATGTGGCTGGCACAGTGCATCCTAGTCTGTAGCCTCAAAGCAACCTTGCAGAGCTTCATTAGCTTCCTGTGACCATTTTCTCACAGACCTCTTTATTACAGGTTGCCTCTTAACAAGGGGCTTGTATTTCGAGCAGAGAAAAACAAGATTGTGATCTGATTTGCCAAGAGGAGGTCTTGCTGTACAGATGTGTTGGGACCACAGCCATGGATTTCAACATTAAAACTCCGGTACAAACTTTTCTGTAACTTTCAAAATAAATTGCATTAACCTACTTCCGGCACAGCCAGGAAACTGGGTAACTGCGGACTTCCTGTGACGCCACAGTCCAAATAAAAGCACCGCTCTTGCTACATCCTGCCTCTTCCACACGGCCTCTAGAGGGACCGAACGGGGGGACCCAGCGCGCTAATGTCTCTTTGCTGGCAAAAAGATATACTCTTCAAACTGGATCCAAGGGTGTCATAAGATCACGCGATCATAAGCAAGTTAAGTAAGAGTGAATCACTGTTTGTGTACCCGCTGATTTCGTTCATAAAGAGGGGAAATTAAGGTATAAGCATTGCTTTACTCTCTCTCTGAGATCTGCAGAAGCGAACTGTGTTCCAGAGAATCCCCTGCAGAAACGCTGTCTCTACAAGCCGAGTCTGAAAAGACGACAGCAGGAGCCGCATCACCATGGTTACGGTAACGTGCAGTTGTGGCCGGCCGACAGAACAGCCGCCACCCTCCGCAGCTAAGGAGGTTAGCTGTAGCTAACCGTTTGTTGACTGTGGACGTTTCTTCAAGCTTCGCCGTCCTGGACAGCTTTTCCTCAGCATGGTTCAGAGGTTAGGTTTGGGCAGAATAATATAGAAGGATTTAGACTGAAATGATCTAAACGTTTTTCATTTTATGAAGTTTGGTTTTCTTTGTGTTGAACTCTGCTATCTTAGTGCTAGCAGGCCATCTGCAGCACACATGCTCAGTTTTGTGTTCTGTGTTTTTAAAGTTAAGACAAACTTTACTTGAAGGGTGATTTTAAACACCGATTGATCATAACGTGCCGTCCGCGCTTATGCATTTTAACCCTTTCATTGACGGTATTTTTAAAGGTGTGTGTTTGATTCTGGTGCTAAGCTATCAGCCTCCTTTGTTAGCTTTAACTGCTAACAGCTAAGAACATGTGCTTGCTGCTAAAGAATATTTACCCAGAAAGGTTATTAGTTTCAATCTAGTAAATAATAGTAAACTTGATAACTAAGTAAACACCATTAAGCCACATTTCTCCAAAAAGATCTGGTTCTTTTCCAAAATACCTCCTTAAATATTTTACCATTTCCTTTAATAATATTTCTTTAAATATTATTTCAATAAATAAAGGCAGCTAATGACACCATTGAGAATTAGTCATCCAGAAGGTTGGTTTTATTCAGCAGAGCATTCTTGAAAACATTATTTTATTAAAATAATATTTTATCTGATCTTGCATTGTGAATGGTTGTCTAAAGGTGTGCTGATTATTCCCTAAGTTGGTTCCAAGACTAACTTAACTTCATTTCCAGATTCTTCAAGATAATCCTTGTTTCTCAAACATAAATAACATTGCATGGTAATGTTGCATCACTCTTTTGGTCATGATTTTCAATCATGTTTAATCAACTTGTTTATTTTGTACATAGCCCATTAGTCTTCGTCATTCCTTAATTCTGCTTGGTAGTTTAGTTGGATTGTTTTAGCATAGTAAAGAATTTGTTGATTGAAATATGTTTGACTTTGATTTGACTTATTTTTGTTAATAAATTCTTGTATTTTAAGAAAATTGTGTGAATTCATTCCATGTGTGTGCAGAGTTTTGCTGTTCAATAATGTCAGAGCTCATCTCACACCTTTCCATTTTGTCCTTATACCATCGCCTTACTGGGCTGGTATTCACAGGACAACCCTTAACAGAGCAAAATATTATTTGATAAAATATTAATATTAAATATTAAATAATATCAGATTCCTAATCACAACAGATTTATGAGTCCTTGACATTTGCATAAAACAAACCCAACGTTTTGTTTTCTCTGGTAGAGCAGCTATGTTGGAAATGTTGGAAGTGTAGCCAAGAGTGAAGTGTGGTTAAAAGCACCAGAAATTGCCACAAAAGCATTGGGGTTTTGTGTCTGTAGCTTAGCAACAACTGAGCTGATGGCATCACATGCAGTGTCGGCAACAGCGGAAGGTGGAACGTATACTGTTGCCAAAATAACACTGGTGAACTCTCTGGGTAAATAATATGGACGAAAACCTACTGCCAACAGTTCAATATCTGGACTGCAGAGACGACACTTCACAGTAACATGTCCTGGATTACACCATCTGTTGTTCACAAGTACTGCCAGTCCACCTCCTTTACATTTGCCGCTCCTGTTTAAATCTCTGTCTGCTCGTATGGTTAAAAAGCCCAGCAGAGAGACGCTGGAGTCGGGGATATGATCCTGCAGCCATGTCTCAGTAAAACACATAATACTGCATTCCCGGTACTCTGGCTGGGTCCTTTGTAGGGCTTGGAGTTCATCCAACTTGTTTCCCAATGATCTAACATTGCCCATCATAATCGACGGAAGAGATGGTTTGAACTTCCTCCTTCTCTCTCTTCTCTTTGCTCCTGCTCTGCATCCACGGCATCTCCTTTTCAACTCATCAGGGATTTGGGGTTGTAGTTTAAG
Organism: Crenichthys baileyi; assembly: GCA_036173005.1. Lineage (NCBI taxonomy): Eukaryota > Metazoa > Chordata > Actinopteri > Cyprinodontiformes > Goodeidae > Crenichthys > Crenichthys baileyi. The sequence continues at coordinate 73,210 of JAHHUM010000491.1, read as the reverse complement.
TATTATTTGAGCTTTTGAGTGTTAATCAGCTGCTCCCGGTTGTAAGAAACAACCCCGTTGCCACGGCAAAGCATCATAACAAATGTCCAAAAACAGAAAAGTTTTAGGAAAAATCCTCCAAGCTGCACAGCATCCGACACTGGAGACGACAGTCGTCCAAGAAAAAAAAAAAAAAAAAAAAAAAAATCAACTGTATCCCCCACAAGAGGAAGAGTTCCCAAAAAAAGAATAAATCAGAATCAAAAGTAACAGAGCTACTCCAACCTGCTGCCACCTTGAGCGGTGCAGTTCTAGAAACCTCAAAAAGGATTATCAATGTGATTTGATTTATTTCTCTGTTTGACTCTCTATATCATTGTAATGTTTTTCTTCCGTACAGCGCTTTGAATGCCTTGTTGCTGAAAAGCGCTATATAAATAAACTTGACTTGACATATAGTTTCAATGGACTTGGTTCTCTGGCCTTTCAAAATGCATGGTAAAAAAAATATTTAACACGACAAAAATAGTCTTGGTGTGTAGGGAATGATATAGAGTGGTCTGAATGTGGTTTGTAACATTTTTTTTCAGTTTATGTGTGTATATGTGTGTGTAATTTGATGGTCTCTTTATCAAGAGAGAGACTCCTCTCTACTTAGAATGTGTGGCGAGCACGTTTATGCAGGTGCATCTTCTGTGAGGATAGTTTGCAGCCTGCAGTTTGGAGACGTTTCTCTAGAACAGTGTTTCACAACCCAGCGCCTCAAGTACTCCTGCCCTACATGTTTTAGATGTGGCTCTGTTCCAGTACACCAGATTTAAATGATTGCGTGACCTCCTTAGCAGCCATCAGGGCTGCAGAAACCTGTTAATCACTTTTTCATGAAATATGTATTCTTTAACATAATCTGAAGAGATTGTCGTCACCTCTCATGATTTTTCGAAAAATAAAGCATATACTGGATGAGCTTTGCGTATTTCTCCAAAACTCCAACGTAAAATTCTAAAATATATATATTTTGTGGTTATAGTATAGGTGACTCAAAATCACCAAGAGATTGTGTTGTCACCTTTCATGATTCTGGAGATATAAATTCCTGAAAGTGACACAAAAGTGTATACTGGATGAGCATTAGTAGGTACTTTGAAACAATATTTCTCTAAAAATCTACAGTAAAATTATTAAATATATATAATTTTTTACATGAAACGTGTATGTGAAAGTAGTAAATATGTCAGTAATATCAATGTTCTGAAGGTTACTTTTCTGTTTTCCTCTTAATTTCTTAAACGTTGCCAGGATCGATGTCCAGTGTTTGCATGCCCTGTCGGGGGAACGCAACTATGAGCGCCATGAAAAGGTTATGTTGTTTTGGCAGGTTACTTAAAAAATTACGGTTTTGTTTCCTTTTATCTAAACCTGATGAGTTGAATGTTTTAAACTCGCAGTGTCTCAGGAAGACGTTCTCTGCTGCCTGGTTTGCAAGTACGGCTCACGTTCACCAGCAGCATAATAATTGAAGAAACGCGCGCGCTTGTTTCGGGTTCGTTATCAGCGTACTGTGCTCGCTCCACAAGGTAACTACGGCCACGGTGAAAGCTGAAACTATAAATATGTATTATGTATAGTTTGGTTTTGGTATTATTTGATGTCATTTCTGTTATATTCCAGATTGTTTAGCAATAGAAGCTACATGCTAAAGCTAATTACATCCAGTGCAGTGTTTGCCGTGTCGGCTAGATTATGCATAGAAGTCATGATTCTTTAAGTATAGGTTAAATTAAGTTAATCATCCTATGTAGAATATAAATGTTGCACTTATTTATGCCAGGTAGTTTTATTAGTATTGCATAGAGTATTTCTGGTTATGTTTCATGTCTTTTCTACACCACACATAAATATCCTAATATATGTAAATATGAGGACTGCTGTACGTCATATGTTCTATGATTAAAGGACCCTAAAGTTTTTTAAGCATCATGTCTGTGCTCCTTACCGGCACCCCGGGCTGATATCAACATCAGAACTAGCACCTATAGGGCTTGGGAATGGACATCAAGCCACATTGCACTCTGAGATTGCCGCCGCCATACTGTGGGGGAAACACTGACGTTGCTAACAGAAGCTACCAGTAAAAACAATGGATCGTGAGCAGAGCAAGTCACGAATTCCATACAGAAACAAGTTAAACAGCGTATCGAGACAACGATACCTTGAAAAAAATCTGGTCAGTTAACAGGCTTGACCCGTACGAACAAACTGAGTGGAGCAGTGACTTACACGAGCTTCCAGAAGTAACGTTGCCCAGCGTTTTTGGTTATCTTGTGTGTGGAGTAAGTGCCTACACACACGAGCAATTCTGAAATTACAAATCCCTGGAAGCTCATCTGCAGTTTACCAACGGACTGGTGCAGGATCTTCAGATTTACAGAGTAAATCACACCAACACCGTTGTTCTCACTAAGGTACGTGCAGATAACATGTAAAAAAAATATAGCGACTCCCAAACAACGGTTCTTAGCCCACTACACGTTTGGTGCCGGTGCGATGCTAAACAGTCATGTTAAGTGTTGTTTCTGATGACTGGTGTAAACAATGACAAACCCAGTCAGGGTCGGAATCAGAGTCAGGCCGGCTAAGAAAAAATTACCCGAGCGGAAATGCAGAGAACACACCATGTCGTGTGATGTTAGGTCACCTAACAGCTGCCACCCAGCTCTGACAGCTAAGCTCTGTAGTTTTTCTTCCACGTTGGAAAACTAAAAACACGCAATCCAGTTGGGATCCTGTTTCCTTTACGGCCATGAGAATGACTGTGGCCAAGACTTTTCTGCTCACCAGCCACAATGTTGTTGTTGAGAATTGATGATTAACATGATTAAAGCTGACTATAGCGTGCTAAAGTTTACTTGAACTAGATTTACAACATTTTTAAATGTAAATGACCCTTTTACACAATCACATCAAGACTACATAAAATATTTACCACTTCAGGTCATTATCAAGCATTCAGCTACGATAAGGTTCTGTCCAGGGGCGTTTTTAGGGTCTAAAAACATTGGGGGCTTTAGCCCAACCCAAAATATTTATATTACCATAAGACAGTTTATAAGTAATTTAAAATTAAAATACCATAGGACATATTGTACCAGTTCTCTGTTTCGGCTGGGTTTAGACTGAATGTAAGTTATTGTGAATCAAACAAAAAAGGTTTACAATAATTTTACTTGTTTTTTATTTTTGTTAGAAGCTGCATGAAGGACAAGAAGAAACAGTTTAGAACGGATGAAAAACCATTTTGCTGAAGCAAATAATGACACATTTTGAGGTATTTAGAAAAAAACAATCTGAATTTTTGTTGACAAAACGTTTTCTTAAACTCAGAGATATTTAATATGGCCCAGATAAATTAGCTTCTTTTTTCATCTACATAAATTATCTTTTTAAATGTTAAACTCTCATCAAAGTGGTCCACTCCTAAGGCTCTATTGTCTTCATTTCTTACATTTCAAAAAGGGAAACTGGTATAAAGCAGATTTTTATTAAATCTTAGTCAAATCTGATGAATCCTAAAACACATTTATTTTATTATGCCAACAGCTTTTGAAACATTTTATTAAAATTGTTCCTTCTTTTATGAACCTGTTCTCTTTTACCGGCATCTTTTCAGCCCTTCATTCCACTTCTGGAGAAATTTGTCCTGCCAAAAATAATAAATGAAACTTTTTATAACCCAGTCTGTTTGTTCTGCATCTGAGACATTAGTCCAGTTCTTACTATTAAACACTGAGAGGAAAGGATGTTAAGTTGTGGTGTTTAAAATATAGCATAGAGCCTCATCCTGGACCTTATCAGTACTAATATTACAGTTATTAATAACTGTATACATATGGTATGTATGTCTCACCCTCAGTAAAACTGTATCCTTGTTTAATTAGTTTATATAATATTACATGTGTAATTCAGAAAAATAAAATAGTTAACTAATTAATGGACCACCTGTGGTAAATTGCTATGATTTATTTCTTAATTATTCTAAATTTTTAAAGCCAGAGCTGTATGTTTAGAATCAGCACAGAAGATATGAAAGAGAAGATGGAGGCTTCCTTTTATACTTTCTACTACGTCTTACTGGAACCAGGAGATATTTTCCTGGTTTATTGAGCAACACTTTTTCTGTCTACATGTAGAACTGGACTATAAGACTGGCTGCAGCAATGAGATGCAATGTGTTGAACTGAAGGACTTTTATTGTGTTCAGCTACATTAGGATTAAATGCTTTTATTTAGACTGAAGTAAAGGACCAGATATTTTCACATCATGATGCAAATCCAGCATGTGTAGATTTACCGCTATCTTCAGCCTGGGTTATACCGCTCTGCTTCCACCTGTTCCTGAACACACGCAGCAGCCTCCCACTCTCTGGTTGGCGGTTGCTCTGAAATAAGCCCTGTTCGAGGCGCTCAGTGTAACTCTTCAGGTAATGAACGAGGCAGGTCGCCCTGGAGTTCTCCAGAATGGAGTCCGTCTCTGCCTGGTCTGCGTGTAGTTGTGAATTCGCGGTGCCGCGAGTGTGTAAATAAGTACTTTTTGTTTCTCCTTTTAACTCATCGTCAGGTTAGGTGGAGGCGACTATGTAGAACACAACTGAAACAAAACCTGATTGTTTTTAAATAAAACTGTGAAGTCTAATACCATTGTGTGGCTGTATCTTTTTAATACTTCTAAATTTCTTCTATCACAATAAATAACACTATAATTTAGTTCACCACACACTTAAGACTTTAAAAACAGTTTCTTGAGTTGACCTACATTGTTGCTCATACCGTTGTTGGCCAGTACCTTATCCTTCTCCTAGTTTGACCTAGCAAAGTCCTGTCTCCAGTAATACAACAGCCTTATAACCACTTGGTGAGTAGAGAAAATGTGGAACAACTGCAATGGGAGGATTTGCAGTTGAATTTAAGTTATGCTAACTTTTATTTAAAGTTCTTTAACATATTTTAAGTTTTTTTTATTTATTTTTTAAAAAGCTGATATTAAGTGGTGTTTTTCTGTATTTAGAACATCAGAACATGTTTAAGGTAAATATTTTACTGGTTTTACTGGTTGGGTCTCTGAACTGGAGAGAAATGGACCCGGTGGTTCACAGGGAGGAAAGAGAGTAAAAACTCCCATTTTACAACAAGACCAAGGACCAGAGGAACTCCGAGGCGTCTGACCGCCAGCAGGATGCAGCAGCTCGGACATTTTTTTAAATAAACATGTTGGAATGGAAATTATGTATTTAATTGTTATATTTCTATGAACCCAGAGCAGAAAGACAAACAAAGTCCCTGGAAAGTATTCACAGCGCATCAGATCTTGTAACTTAACAAAATGTGAAGCGCTGTGAATACTTTCCTGATGCTCTGTAAGTATTTGTTCATATATCTCAAGTCATATCATCATCACACTATTAGCCACTGTTATCACACATCGCAGGTTTCCCTAATTTATCCTGCAGCCCTATTAAATTTATTTTAAAAACCCCAAAATTTTGTCCCCCCGGTGATGAAGGACAAAAAACCACTCAAAAAAATGGGGGGACGTGGGTCGTTCCCCCGAGTAACGAAGCGTTTACGTTTTAAAAGTCTATGGGGAACATTTGGGCTTTAAAAAAGTAATCCATTAGTCACCAAAAAGTTCCTAAACTGTAACTGAGATGAAAAAAAAAAATCCCCCCCAAAAAAAAAAAAACCCCCCCAAAAAAATTTCTTTGTGCAGCAGAAATTTTAGGGTTGAAACCCAGCCTCCAGGATGTTGGGGACGCAGCTGATCTTCTTTGTCCTCTTTAGCTGTTTGGGGAAATCTCTTCCCACTGCTGCTCTCTGCCACCGTTTGAGCTGCTGTCTCCACATCTTTTTTGTTCGCTTCTCTTCAAAAGATCCTTTAACAGTTACTGAGTATTTAGAACTCGGCTAAGATCCAAACTCCGGCAACACCCCGATGCGTCGAGCTCGTAGAGCAAAACCCCACGTCTTCTTCTTCTTCTTCTTAATTTTAAAAGGGGGGTTAGCAAACAAAAAAATTGGTGCATTAAAACCCCCCTGCTCGTTATACAGTGTGGCCCAGGAGTATCGTCTTCTTCTTCTTCTTCTTCTTCTTCTTCTTCTTCTGGTGTTTAATGGCGGCTGGCAAGAAACTGTAGGGGGCCATTACCGCCCCACTGGTATGGAGTGTGGTTCATCATGGTTTAAAAATTACCTATATACTTAAATTCTATTATAAAATTTTTTGTTCTTTTTAGAAATCTTAAAAATTAATTTTATGTTTGCTCCCTATTGGGCTTTTTTGTAATGATTCTATTATACTAAACTTTTCTTTAATCCTTTCAAATTTTTTCTTCATACCTCTTCTTTCCAGCTCATATTTCTGACCCTCTATAAAAAAAAATGTTCAATTGTTTCATCCATTTTTTTTTTTTTCCCACAGTGGTCACATTTTCCTGTACTATGTTTATTCCTTTTTAAAAAGTCTATAATTAAGTCCTTTTAAAGCCCAATCTTAGTCTTATTACCTTTTCCCCCCTTTCCTGTTTCCCTTTTTCCAGTTCTTTTTTTACCGACTACCTTTTTTTATCCTATCTTCCTTTTCTTTCCCTCTCCACCTTTTCTGCCATTTTCCTTTTAATTTTTTTTTGATGATGCTTTTTTTTCTGATTTAAATTTAAAAGGTACTGTTAAAAATTGATATGATTTTGTGTTTCCCTTTTTTCCGTCTTATCTGCCATCTCATTTCCTTTTAACCCCAATATGTGCTGGAACCCCTAAAAATTTCTATTGATAAACCCATCATTTTTAGTCTGAATAAAGAATGCTGTATTTCTAGTAAAAAAGTCTGGCCTGCTGTCTGAATGGTTATGTTTTAACTCAATAGTACTGAACTTTAAAACTGAAAAAATTATTGTTTTTAAAGGGTTTTATGTCTTCCACCCACTGTACTGCTAAAAAGTATTGCTAACATTTTTTCCTTGTTTTACTGATTTAAAAACATTTGTGATCCGTTTTCCTACTCTTATTTGAAATTCCGGGGGACTATGAATGCTATTCTATTTTATCATTTATTTTCGATGTCATCTTTTAAAAAATCTGAAAAGGTTTTTGATAATAATTATTAACATATTCCTGTACTATATTTTAACTCTAATGTACATGTTGTTTTCTTTTTTTCCATTAATGACATATCTACCTGTGGTTCTGGTAAGATCCAGGGTGGCACAACAGCTAGTGGCAGTATCGGACTTATTACTGTATTTTGTATATGAAACTTTTCTGTTATTTTTTTAATGATCCATCCAAAACTTCTTGTCTCTTTTTTAATTTTTTCCCAGCATGGCTTCAAGATGTCTCGTGTTGGATGACCCGGGTTATTGCCTTGTAAATTTATCCAGTAATTTATTGTTAATTGTGTTCTCCTCAAATCTAACGGCATTTCTCCCATTTCTACTTCGAGTGCTGCTGTTGGGGTTGTTTTGAAAGCTCCTGTACAAAGTCTTAATGCTTGATGTTGAATAATGTCTAATTTTTCCAGATGTGTCTTTGCTGCTGAACCATATATAATACTTCCATAATCTATATTTGATCTGATCAATCCTGTGTAAATTTGTTTTAACGCTTCCCTATCTGCTCCCCAGTCACTGCCAGCCAAACATCGCATAATATTTAATACTTTCTTACATTTATCTATTATTTTCTGAATATGTATATTCCATAGGATTTTCTCATCAAACCATACTCCTAAAAATTTTATACATTTAACGTGTTCTAATTCTTGATTATATAGTTTTAATTTTATTTCCTCTCTTGTTTTTTTCCGTGTAAATACCATAACTTTTGTTTGTTCGACTGAGAACTTAAATCCCCATTGAAAAGCCCACTCCTCTATCCTTTTTATCTCCGCCTGTATTTTCTTTCCAGTTATCTTTACATTTTTCCCCCTTTTCCATATGGCTCCATCATCTGCAAAAAGTGAACATCCCATTTCTTTTCCAATTTCTGTAAATACATCGTTTATCATTATAGTGAACAATAATGGACTTATAATACTACCTTGTGGCGTACCATTAAAAGTGCTCTGTTGGGAACATATGGAACAATCAGATCTCTGATGTATGATGGAGCTTAATCATTAAGGGCTTTATATGTGAGGAGGAGAATTTTAAATTCTATTCTGGATTTAACAGGGAGCCAATGAAGGGAAGCTAAAGTAGGGGAAATATGATCTCTCTTTTTAATTTTCATCAGAACTCTTGCTGCAGCATTTTGAATCAGCTGAAGGCTTTTAACTGCATTTTGTGGACACCCTGATAGTAAAGAATTACAATAGTCCAGCCTTGAAGTAACAAATGCATGGAGTAATTTTTCAGCATCAATCCTGGACAGGATATTTCTAATTTTGGCAAAGTTCCGGAGATGAAAAAAGGAAATCCTAGAAACCTGTTTAATATGGGATTTAAATGATATGTCCTGGTTAAAAATAACACCAAGGTTTTTTAATTTATTATCGGAGGTCAATTTAGTGCCATCCAGGTTCAGTGATTGACTAACCAGTCTCTTTTTTAAAGACTCCGGTCCAAAGACGACAACTTCTGTCTTGTCTGAATTTAGAAGCAGTAAATTTAAAGTCATCCAAGTTTTTATGTCTTCAAGACATACTTGTAGTCTATCTAACTGGTTGGGCTCATCAGGATTAATGGATAAGTAAAGCTGAGTGTCATCAGCGTTCAGTGAAAATTTATTCTATGCTGCCTGATAATTTTACCTATTGGAAGCATATATATAGTAAAGAGAATTGGCCCAAGTACTGAACCCTGTGGTACTCCACAATTAACCCTGGAGTTTAAAGATGATGATATCATTTACATGAACAAACTGGAATCTGTCAGACAAATAAGATTTAAACCAGCCTAGCGCTGTTCCCCTGATCCCTACAGCATATTCCAGCCTTTCTAAAAGAATATTATGATCGACTGTATCAAATGCAGCACTGAGATCTAACAGAACCAGTACAGACATAAGTCCATTATCTGAGGCAATAAGAATATCATTAGTGACTTTCAGCAGAGCTGTTTCAGTGCTATGATGAGCTCTGAAACCTGACTGAAACTCTTCAAACAGGTCATTGCTGTGTAAATGCTCACACATTTGATTAGCAACTATTTTCTCAAGAATTTTAGATAAGAATGGAAGATTGGATATCGGTCTGTAATTTATTAAGTCATCTCGATCACGCGAAGGTTTCTTAAGCAAAGGTTTAATTACAGCTATCTTAAAAGCTTGTGGTACATACCCATTTACTAAAGATAAATTAATCATATCTAAAATGGGGCTGGTAATCAGAGGGAACACTTCCTTAAACAATTTGGTTGGGATTGGGTCTAACATACAAGTTGAATGTTTAGATGAAGCTAATATTTCTGATAACTCAGGAAGCTCCACAGGATCAAAACAGTCCAAACACAAATCAGGTTCTACAGTTACTTCCAATGTTGTCTCACTTGTCGAGGATGAAGTAATCATCTTCGGGAGTATGTCAAAGATTTTCTTCTTAATAGAATCAATTTTATTTTGGAAGAATACCATAAAGTCATGACTGCTGAGAGCTAAGGGAATGGATGGCTCAACAGAGCTATGACTCTGTGTAAGTTTAGCAACTGTACTAAAGAGAAACCAAGGATTATTCTTGTTCTCTTCTATTAAGGATGAGAAATAAGCTGTTCTAGCTTGGTGAAGTGTCTTTTTATACAACAGTAGGCTATTTTTCCAGATTAAGTAGGAATCCTCTAGGTGTGTAGAGCGCCATTTTTGCTCCAATTTTCTAGCATTGTGCTTTAAAGTACGCAGCTCTGAATTAAACCAGGGAGCCAGCCTCCTATGAATAATTACCTTCTTTTTCAAGGGGGCTGCATTATCTAATGCACCACGCAATGATGAAGTAACACTATGAACAAGAGAATCAATTTGTGAAGGGGCAGAAACAAAATTATTGCCCTCCACTGTGTTTTTCTGTGATAATGAGGAAATTAAAAGTGGAACACATTCTTTAAAGGTTGTTACAGCATTGTCTGATAATGATCTACTATAATGAAATTTTCTTTCAGGTTTGGAGTACTCTGTTAAATTAAACTCAAAGGTTATTAAAAAATGGTCAGACAGCACAGGGTTGTGAGAAAATATATGTCTTTACACTCAATGCCATATGTCAGTACAAGGTCCAGAGAATGAAGACAAACGTGGGTAGGTTTGTTAATGTTTTGAGCAAAGCCAATTGAGTCTAACATAGCATTAAAGGCTATATTTAGGCTATCACTTTCAGTGTCAACATGAATGTTAAAATCCCCGACTATAATAACTTTATCTGTATTTAACACTAAATCAGATAAAAGGTCTGAAAACTGATCTAAAAATTGAGAGTAAGGGCCTGGTGGACGGTACAAAACAACAAACAGAAGTGGTTTTAGTGCTTTGCAATTTGGATGAGGAAAACTGAGGATTAAATATTCGAAAGAGTTGTAGCTATTGATTGGTCTGGGACTAGTCAATAAATCGGACTGAAAGATGGTTGCTACTCCTCCTCCTCGCCCAATATTTCGAGGAATGTGAAAATTTAAATAATTAGTAGGAGTTGACTCATTTATAGTAACATAATCCTCTTGCTGCAGCCATGTTTCTGTTAGGCAAAATAAATCAATCTGATTGTCACAAATCAGGTCACTAAGTAGCAAAGTCTTTGAAGAGAGAGATCTTATATTCAGTAAGCCAGATTTAATTGTTTTATTTTTATTTTTAGTCTGAGTTGTGTTTATTTTTATTAGATTTTCCTGATTTCCTCTTTTTAGATAATTTTTTAATCTATTCAATTTTGGCCGTGGGCGAGACACTGTCTTAATAGGGTAATGGGTGGGGTTAGCAGTACAGAAGCTGCAGAGAGGAGTGTTAAACTATGACCCTGCTTCCTGGTCTGAACCCCGGGTTGTCAGAGGTTTGGAGAACTAATAAATTCGGCCAGATTCCTAGAAAGAAGAGCTGCTCTATCCAAAGTGGGATGGATGCCGTCTCTCCGGATCAGACCAGGTTTTCCCCAAAATGTTCGCCAATTATCAATGTAGCCCACATTGTTTCTGGACACCACCTAGACAGCCAGCGGTTGAATGACAGCATGCGGCTAAACATGTCGTCACTGGTCAGATCGGGGAGGGGACCAGAGAAAATTACGGAGTCCGACATTGTTTTGGCAAACTTACACACCGAAGCAACACTAACTTTGGTGACCTCCGATTGACGTAACCGGGTGTCATTAGCGCCAGCGTAAATAACAATCTTACTGTATTTACGCTTATCCTTAGCCAGCAGTTTCAGGTATGATTTGATGTTGCCCGTTCTGGCCCCTGGCAGACATTTGTCTCTAGTGCCACGTTTCTGACTATGGAGTTGCCAATTACTAGAGTTGGCTTCTCAGCCGGTGTGTCGTTGAGCAGGGAAAATCTATTAGAAACGCAGACGGGTTGGTGGTGACCTGTGGGCTGAGATCTAGGACTATGCTTCCTACGTACTGTCACCCAGCCGGCCTGAGGCCCCGGCTGCGTGGGCTCTGCTGGAGGACTGCTACGGGGAGCTACCCTCGGTGGCTCCGCGCTGGCTAAGGGGCCTCGGCTTAGTCAACGCCAGTGACTGTCCACTGTCTCTACATGCTCATCTGGGAGGAGTGAATGCTGCAAGTCACTGACTGGATGCAATCTGCTGGTGTTCCTTAGACAGAAAAACTTTTTATCCAATTTGAATAAATAACTAACTCTGACTGCACTGTTCAATGATTAGGACTAATTGGAATGTATGACCTGACTTTTGTCAAGTGCCTTGAGACGACATGTGTTGTGAATTGGCGGTATACAAATAAAACTGAATTGAATGCTCAGTATGAGGGATTGCTGCAAAGTCAACGCCAGTGACTGTCCACTGTCTCTACATGCTCATTCGGAAGGAGGGAATGCTGCAAGTCACTGACTGAATGCAATCTGCTGGGTTTCCTTAGACAGAAAAACGTTTTACACATGACACCAAGTTGATGTCCTGCCTGCAGCTTGTCTCTCCAGGATAAATAAATAGCCATTTTCGCTTCTGCCAATAAAAAATTTAAAATCCGAGACTGAAAACTGGTGGCCTTACTAAAATATACACCATAAATAAAAACCGAATTGGTAAAACATACTTCGTAAAGGCTGAAAACTTTTGCTAAAAATTGTAAAATCTCTCTCAGTCTCGCACACTCAATAAAAACACGAAACATGCTCTCAGACATACTGCAAAAAGGACACTAATTTAAAACCCCAGGTTTTATAACTGATAAAAACGAATTGGTCGCAACGCCTGTAAATCAATTCAATTCAATCACTAATTTGTTTTCTTATCGGAGGTTTATAAAGCGTCCTCCACTGCGGTTTTGGTCCCTTTAATTTTCCTGTCCACACGCTGACTGCTCTCGTGCACAGAGTTCTTTTATTCAAGATTTTAACACAGCATTTGTACACCGCTTTTTGACCCGCCGTACACAAATCCATCTCTGGATCCATCTTGCACAGTAGGGGACCGCTGCCTTCCTCAAAGTTCGGGTCCAAAAAGACCTTCGGGAATCGGTCGAACGGGTCAGGCAGACATTCCCCCTCGAAGTAGAGCTTCAGATTGCGCTTTTCCCCGGCCGTCATCTTGTCTTTTAGCAGATGCAGGAAACGCCGATCCATCCTGCCGGACTGGATCTTTAGCAGGTGTTATGGTTATGGTTTTGCAGTTTAAGGTACACTAAGATGGGTTGGAATGAAGAAACTGTGGGTCCCGCCTATAAGCTGCCCATAAGAGGTTAGTTCTGCCTGACTCTGCCTATATCAGGTTTGTTCATGCCTTTGCTTTCATGGTGATGCTCAGCACCTCCCTTCCTGAGTTTTAACACTGTTTAAGAGACAATAGAATCAAAATGTTTGTAGTGATTGTTGCCTTAACATGTTTTTTTTTGTATAATAATAAAGGATGTAGCATGACATTTAGACTTATGTGTTTTACTATTAAAAGGTTAATGAAATAGTTTAAACTAATTTGAAGAATTAGTTTTGCATGAAGAATCATTGGTGATTTATTAGGTTGAAGGTTTTCCATGGTGCCATTAAGCTAGCTGACAGTTTAAGATATGCTAAAAGTAAGGAATATTTTTGATAAAGAATCTGAGTCATGACTTCATATTTGGTGAGAATTATTTATCAGATTAACTTTGTAGAGCTTATGCATCACAATTACATTGGATGTCCATTAAATCTAATACTCATCTTCATACAAGACAAATCAGGATGATATGTAACTTAATTCTAAGTGAGACATTGATGAACTGCACAACAACTGAAGTTTGCATTTTGTTGTTAATGGAACTGAATTACGGTTAGAAACATCTGGATTTATTTATTTATGTTGCGTTTGGTAATTTCATAGTGTCACCTTTTGTCAGAATTCATTTCTGTGGTTTTATGTAATGTGATCCTGGTGACCAGAAGTTTTTTAAACTTTTTGCTGGATTGTCGCATGGGTTGGACCCTGCGCCAGAAGAGAGGAATGTCAGAATAAATTACAAAAGTTTCAGCACTCATGGGAAAAAGGTTGGCTCATACCTCCAGTGAGGACTTAGTGACAATGCGAAAGAGATGTTGTACTTTGTTTATATAAATGGTGCATAGTTCCTTAAGATCACATTCTGAAAACCTGTCTGAAAGTATGGTGTTGATTCTTTTGTGAAATTTTACATCTCCACAGATTAGACCATTTTTGAAATTTTCTTTGGGTATTCTGAAACTATGGAAATAATGACCTGTAATCAGGCCTTCCTCAAACATCATATGTCACATTTTTTTAATATTCAGAATATTTAGCTGATGATCACTGCTAGTATACTAGATGGAGTGAGAAGATTAATTCTTTTTGATTTTGCTGGATGTTTTGATGAAGTTCATGTAATTAAGCACCTAGGCTTGAGAGTGGGACTTTGAAATTAAAAATTAGCCAAGGGTTGTGAAGGCTCTGCTTATTGTTTTCATTTACGATCAAGACTTTTGAAGTGCTGTTTGACAGGTCTCCTAATTTGGGCATGGGAATATTGTTAAGATCTCTGCCTTCCACATCTTTGTGTGAAGAGAGGATGTTGTTTTACTGTCAAAACCTGTCCACTGTGCTTTTTCAAGTTTCACAGATTGCGAAAGCTGCATTGCTGAAAACAGCCACTTCCAAACTCCACTCATTGATTCCAGGAACACAGTTGAAGTCCAGATGCTGGGATGGCCCATATCAGATCCTACACCGTTGTCAAGGTAGCAGAACGTGACACCTGGGTCTATGCTACACTGGAAGATGTTCATGGGAACACCACCTGAGCAGCATCCTGGTTCTGAACCTCCTACCTAGAGGGGCTTCCAACAACCGCCCACCTGTACTATCTTGGTAACAGGGCAGCTTGAAGCGCAGGAGCCACTCTGGAGAGGCAGCAGGATTTTTAAGTTTTGTTTATGATTTGTTTTCTTTGGAAAAAAACTGTTTGTTTTCAGTATCAGAAGAAAGGACATTCCACTTCAAGGTCACGATGCAGCTATATGAAAGATGATCTGTTCTGATGCTGATGATTGGTATTGCAAGTTTTTATTACTCCTGTCTTTATTTGGGAAAAGGTACAGCTAAGACAATTTGTGACTAATCTGAGTAATTACGGCAATAATACTCATCAGCTGATTCGAAGAGGGATTCATCACTTGATGCATCCAACTGTGAGGAAGATGAGGAATGACAGTTGTTATGTTTGTTGTTTGATTCCACATGCTATTAATGATCAGCCATTTTGGTACCTGTTCCCATTGAAACTGCTTTTATTCTAACTACGTTTTTTCTAGATTGGCAACATAACCAGCTGGTGGAGGTTATTTTTCCTTGGGTGAGGAATTACATTGTACGGGAAAGCAGAAATATTAGTAGATTTTCTAGTGAGACTAATTTAATATGTGCTACTACAGGAATTCTTCATAGATTTTGGGGTAATAGGAATTAATAAGATCTAGATATTTGTATTGAGGAGGAAAACACACCTTGTTTCCTTGGAAAGACAGAGGGTTGCAAAACTATTATATCTGTTTCATGTGCGTTAACCAACAGACATAAATTTGAGTCATGTCCTATCAGAACTGCTCCTGATACCATTTCAGGATCTTTGTGTTAACTCTTAATCTTACAGCCTTACCGAAGGGAAGTGAATTGTATGGCCAGGCAGGTAAATTAACCAGGGTTCTTGTTACTTTTCCTGGTAGAGATGGGTACTCGTGTCCTAAGACCATGGTTTGGATGTGTGGAAATAGATCATATCTGTATCTGCCTGCTAATTGGTCTGGAAATGTTATTCAGCTACTACTTTTGATTCGATCAGTCCATTATTAGAAAGGAAGACAATGTTCAAACGGCAAAAAAGAGAGAGCTATTGGCATTAGGATGACTTTGGATTACCTCTTAGCTGAGAGGAGTGGTGTTTGTCATTTATTTGGAGAACAGTGTTGTTTTTTTTTATTCCTGATGTGTCTAATAACATGATAAGTATCCATGATAAATTGGGAGTTGCTGACGGCTCAACAGAATGAAAATATGAGTTCCTCTTGGAATTTGGTCCTGGTTTATTACTGGTGGTTGGACATCCTGGGTAATAAAGATTGGAGTACTTTTATTTTTACTTTTGATTTTGATGTTTATTTTAAAGTGTTGTCTTTGTTTTTTTGGTTTTACTTTGATTATAATCTTGGGTGATGGTTTTGAAGAATTTTCCTTTTAGTTGTGATTATCTTGTAATCAGAAGAAAGGAGTTGTTATGGAAATTCTTCTATTTAGTGCTACAAAGTATTCAAAAGTGCTGTGAACTTTCATTAACCTCTCTTCTCTGACCTCAGTGTTTTTATTGTTGTTCTGGTATTTAGAGTAGATGGACTCTAAACCATTACCAGACGTTTAATGGTTAAAACACATTCTGGAGGGTTGTGTCTGAGGAAGAACAGATGGCTGTCCTCATTAATAATTGTCTTACCTCTGTCCTGGGGAGGTTTAGGGGCCATAAAGTTAAACTCTTTGAAGTTGAGACAACACCTTCATTCTGCTATAAATACTGTCTGTAAACTGTGTTCGGGGCCTCTGTTTCACTGACTCATCAGTGACAGGGTCTTCAAACGCAGAAATGCCTTTGAATAAAACTTATAAAGACAAAGTCCGGATTTTCTCTTATTGTGAGTTAATTTCTCTCCCACTTTGATAAGATAAAATCTATTATACAGGGAACTCACTTGCTCGGTGTCAGCGAATTCCAGTCCCGCCACCACCACCAGCTTTCCTACGGTCACTGTCCTGGACCTCTTCAGCACCTCTAACTAGTCAGGGACCGTACTCCCACTGACGTCCAGTCTCGCTCCATGGATTATCGGTTCTGCTAAAAGCCAATGCAGAGAATTATGCGTTTTTGACCTGCGCAGTTTAAAAAAACCACACGAATTAAAAACGGAGCAGCCCTTTTAACTGTAAAAACCTAAAATCGGTCAAAAACAGAGCAGCATCCAGCCCCAGACCATTAACACGTCTGAAAATGCAGCTGGCCACGTCCCTCCACACAGTATCTGGAGACCCTAGTAAATACTTCTGTAAAAAACGAATACGGAATGAGGCCCTCTTACTGGCCAGATGTACGAGGCCCTATCCCCCCTCCTCTCTTGGTTGGCGGATCTAAAACAGACAGTTTATGCCACAACTGTGATGCAACCAAGTTATTCGAAACCGGGATTCTGCCTCTGTAGGACATGTGGGAGTGAAGCCATTTCCACTTTTCTAGCTTGCTCTTCACTCTCTGTTCAACAGTTTCACAGTTTTTTTTTCCACAGTGGCCTTGTCCCCTAAATAAATACCAAGATAGTTAAAACCGTCCATTCTCCATTGGAGGTTTTGGGGGAGAACTGGAAGCCCTTCAGACCGCCCACCCACCCACAGCAAGGGCCTCACTTTTTGTCCAGTTCACCCTGGCTGCTGATAAAACAGAGAACTTGTCAACAACTTCACATAATGTAGTTACATCTTTATGATCATTCAAAAAAACGACATCATCGGCATATGCAAATAAAACTACATTACTGTTAAAACCAGGTAAAACAAAACCATGAACACACGAACAAATTTTCTGGAGGAGGGGTTCCAGGGAGAGCGTGTAGAGGATCCCCGAGAGCGCACAGCCCTGTCGACGCCTCTACACACTCTAAAAGGAGCACACAGACTACCATTGATTTTCAGCACACTCTCAATGTTACTGTACAATACCTGGGTCTTGGTAATGAAACCAGCGCCGAACTCAAACCTCTCCATGGTTTGCCAGAGGAAGTTGTGCTCGACGCGGTCAAATGCCTTTTCTTGATCTAGTGCGACCAAAATTGCTTTTAAACCCAATGAACTGGAGACTTCCAAAACATCCCGAATTAGGTAGATATTATCTACCATGGACCTGCCGGGACGCAATAGGTCTGGTCCCTATGGATGACCTGCTCCATCACTCCTCTCATCCTGTCTGCCAGGGCTTTGGAGAGGATCTTATAATCCATGCAGATGAGGGACACAGGACGCCAGTTCTTTATATCTTGTAAGTTGCCCTTCTTCGGGAGAAGGGAAACGACCGCTCTGCGGCACGACAGTGGGAGCAAAGGCCAGACTCTCATTGTATACCCCCAGTAGATCTTTTGCCACAATCTCCCAGTATGCTTTATAGAACTCGACGGTGAGCCCATCGAGTCCAGGGGCCTTTTGGCCCTGCATACGCAGAAGGGCTGTGTGGAGTTCCTGCAGCCCAGAGGGCGCTCCAGCTGTGATCTCATCTCCTCAGAGATTCTGGGGAGTTCATCATAGAACTCCCTCGACAGCTCTTCTTTCCTCTTATATTCACTCCGAAACAACGAAGAATAGAACTCCACAACCCTCATCCTGATCTTCCCGGTTCACTCAATCACTGCCCTGTGTCCGACACCAAGGAGTGGATCAGTTTCCTCTGACCACTTTTCCTCTCCAAATCAAAGAAGAAGCTGGACGGTGGATCCATTTCCTTGATGGTTTGGAAACGGGACCTGACCAATGCGCCTTGCACCTTGTTTTCCAGAATCAGAATCAGAATCAGCTTTATTGCCAAGTTTGGACATACAAACAAGGAATTTGACTCCGGTACACTTTGCTCTTTGGTTTTTGTTTTTGCATTACAGAATATACATATTTACAATGTACAAATATACACATATATAAATAAATAAATAGGTGCATTAGCAACATCTGTATGCTGTTGTTTTGTACTCTATTCAATGTTCAACAGAGAAACAGCCTGGGGGAAGAAACTGTCTCTGTGGTGGCTGGTTTTAGTTAACAGCGCTCTGTAGCGTCGGCCTGAAGGCATAACTCTAAACAGTTTGTGTGCAGGGTGTGTGGGGTCTGCAGAGATTTTAACAGCTCTTTTCCTGACCCTAGACCTGTATAAGTCCTGGATGGAGGGAAGGTCAGCCCTGATGATTTTCTCTGCAGTCCTGATTATTCGTTGCAGTCTGGACCTGTCCTGTTTTGTGGATGAACCAAACCACACTGAGATGGATGAAGACAGGACAGACTGAATGAGTGTAGAGTGCAGTGTAGAAGATGACCAGCAGCTCCTGTAGAAGGTTGAACTTCATGAGTTGCCTCAGGAAGTACAGTTTCTGCTCGGCCTTCTTTCGAACAGTGTCTATGTGTGAAGACCATCTCAGGTTCTCAGAGATGGTGGTTCCTAGGAACCTGAAGTGGTCCACAGCCGATACAGTGTCGTTGAGGATGGTGAGGGAGGTGTATGGCGGTGGTGTTCTCAGAAAGTCCACCACCATTTCCACTGTCTTGATTGGGTTTAGTTCCAGGCAGTTCTGACTACACCAGTGGACCAGCCGATCCACCTCCTGTCTGTATGCAGACTCATCACCGTCCTGGATCAGTCCAATGACAGTGGTGTCGTCTGCAAACTTAAGGAGTTTCACGGACGAGTCCGCTGAGGTGCAGTCATTTGTGTACAGGGAGAAGAGGAGTGGGGATAGAACACACCCCTGGGGGGCACCAGTACTTATTGATCTGGTTCGGGAGAAGATGCTCCCCAGTCTCACCTGCTGCTGTCGGTCCGTCAGGAAGCTGTTGATCCACTGACAGGTGGAGGCTGGGACGTTGAGCTGGGTGAGCTTCTGGTGGAGGATGTCTGGTATGATGGTGTTGAAGGCCGAGCCGAAGTCTACAAACAGGATCCTGGCGTAGGTCCCTGGGCGGTCGAGGTGTTGCAGGATGAAGTGTAGACCTAAGTTAACAGCATCATCAGCCGACCTGTTTGCTCGGGAAGCAAACTGCAGGGCGTCCAGTAGAGGGCCTGTGATGTCTTTCAGGTGCTTCAACACCAGCCGCTCAAAGGATTTCATGACCACAGACGTCAGGGCTACAGGCCTGTAGTCATTTAATCCTAGGATGGTGGGTTTCGTGGGCACTGGGATGATGGTGGATCGTTTGAAGCAGGAGGGGACCTCACACTTCTCCAGTGACTTGTTGAAGATCCGGGTGAAGATTGGAGCGAGTTGATTTGCACAGGCTTTCAGGCATGATGGGGAGACGTTATCAGGTCCTCCAGCTTTCTTTGTTTTCATGCGCTGAAAGAGCCTGTTTACATCATCCTCAGAGGACTTTGTTCAGGAAGGGTGGTGGGGCTTCTGTAGGCAGTCAGGTTTCTCAGACCAGTCCATACAGCCGAAGTGTCACCAGTAGAAAGGCTGTTTTTCAGCTTCTCACTGTAGCTTCTCTTGGCTGCTTTGATCTCCTTTGTTAGTCTGTTCCTGGCCTGCCTGTACCACGCCCAATCTCCACTGCTGTGAGCTTCTTCCTTGTCCCTGCACAGATTCCTGAGGTGTGGAGTGAACCATGGCTTGTTGTTCCCAAAGGTGCAGAAGGTCTTGGTCTGCACACACATGTTCTCACAGAAACTGATATGATGTCACCACATCAGTTAGTTCGTTTAAATCCGTGGCTGAGGTTTCAAAAACAGTCCAGTCTGTGCATTCAAAGCAGGCCTGTAGCGTCTGCTTTGATTCCTCAGTCCACTTCTTAACAGTGTGAACCACGGGTTTGGAAGCTCTTAGTTTCTGTCTGTAAGTTGGGATGAGGTGGATAAGGCAATGATCCAAAAGTCCCAGAGCAGCCCTGGTAACAGCATGGTATGAGTCCTTAAAAGCTGTGTAACAGTGGTCCAGTGTGTTTTTGTCTCTGGTGGGACACTTAATATGGTAGCGCCTCCAGGCTCTGGACACTACGCTGACAGACACAGCAAACCTTCTTGCCATCCTGGATGAGCTGCACTACCTGAGCCACTTGTGTGGGTTGTAGAGTCCGTCTCATGTTACCACGAGTGTGAAAGCACCACCAACATTCAAAAGGGACCAAAACATCAGCCAGAAAGCATAGGTACTGAGAAGTGGTCTGTGGTCCCCACCTGCAAAACCACTCTTTTATTGAGTGTGTCTTGCTAATCGCCAAAGATTTCCCCCTGTTGTCTATTCCATTTGCACAACAGCATGTGAAATTGATTGTCAATCAGTGTTGCTTCCTAAGTGGACATTATGATTTCACAGAAGTTCGATTTACAGTTCTTACTTCTGCTACTATCTTGTTGATTCTATAAAACCATCTTGCTTTCATTTCTTCATCCCACCTCCTCTGCCACTCTTTCTTGATTTGCTGTTTAATGATATTTCTTGCCACCGACCTACTAATATCAATTATAAAGCTAATGTGGTTTTGTGTTGCCTTCTTTACCATCCTGTCTGCCATCTCATTCCCTCCAACAACTACATGTGCTGGTACCCATAAAATATTTATATTAATCCCATCCTTTATATTCTGAATAAAGTATGTTTAATTTCCAACAAAATGTCTGGTCTAGCATCTGATTGATTGTTTTAAACTTAATAACGCTGAACTTGAGTCTGAACAAATTATTGTTCTTTTGGATCTGTTTTCTTTTCCATCAATGTCACAGTGGTACCACTGGCAAAGGCAACATTGAACTTATTTCTTTATGATATATTTGAAATTCTTCTGCTATGTTATTGATAATCTAACCAAAACTCTTAGTTTGTTTTGATTTTTTTTCTTTTTCCCAGCATGATTTTAAAATATCACGTTTAGGATGTACCGGATTATTGCTTTGTAAGTTATCCAGTAATTTATTGCTGTTTCCTTTATAGATCTAATGGCATCTCTCCCATCTCTACCCGGAGTGCTGCTATTGGAGTGGTTCTGATTGCTCCTGTACAAATTCTTAAAGCTTAATGCTGTACATTGTCTAATTTTATAAGATGTCTGTTTGTTGCTGATCCATAAATTATACTTCCATAATCAATATTTGATCTAATTAATCCTGTATAAATTCTTTTTAATGCTGTTCGATCTGCTCCCCAATCAATACCAGCCTTACATCTCATGTTTAATATTTTTTTGCATTTATCTATGATTTTTTCTCTGTACTTTCCATATAACTTTTTCATCAAACCATATACCGAAAAACCTTATACTTTTCATTTGTACTAAAACTTGATTGTATAATTTTAGTCTAATATGTGACACAAGTCCATTATCCGAGGTCATAAGAATATCATTAGTGACTTTCAGCAGAGCTGTTTCAGTGCTATGATGAGCTCTGAAGCCTGACTGAAACTCTTCAAACAGGTCATTGCTGTGTAAATGCTCACACATTTGATTAGCAAGTATTTTATTAATTTTTTTGATTTCCTCGTTTTAGATTGTTTTTTAATCTATTCAATTTTGGCCATGGGCGAGAGACTGTCTTAATAGGGTAATGGGTGGGTAGCAGTACAGAAGCTGCAGAGAGGAGTGTAATTTACGACCCTGCTTCCTGGTCTAAACCCTGGTTTATCAGAGTTTTGGAGAACTAAGTAGTTCGGCCAGATTCCTAGAAAGAAGCTCCATCCAAAGTGAATTGGATGGCGTCTCTCTGGATCAGACCAGGTTTTCCCCAAAATGTTTGCAAATTATCAATGTAGCCCACATTGTTTTCTGGACACCACCTAGACAGCCAGCGGTTGAATGACAGCATGCAGCTAAACATGTCATCACTGGTCAGATCAGGGAGGGGACCAGAGAAAATTACGGAGTTCGACATTGTTTTGGCAAACTTACACACCGAAGCAACACTAACTTTGGTGAGTTCCGATTGACGTAACCGGGTTCATTTCCGCCAGTGTGAATAACAATCTTACTGTATTTAGGCTTATCCTTAGCCAGCAGTTTCAGGTATGATTTGATGTCGCCCGTTCTGGCCCCTGGCAGACATTTGACTATGGTTGGTGGTGTCTCTAGTGCCACGTTTCAGACTATGGAGCTGCCATCCACTTTGAACGAAGGTTAGCTTCAGCTAACCTCCGAAGCTGTTGGGGGGGGGCAGCTCGCTATCGAGCCGACCAATCTGCACGTTACCACGGTGATGCGGTCTCTGTTGTCCTCTTTCCAGACTGGGAAAACCGCTCCACTCGGCTTCGTAGAGACAGCGTCTCTGCAGGGAATTCTCTGGAACACAGTTTGCTTCTGCAGGCCTCAGAGAGAAAGTCAAGCCAGGCTTGTACCTTAATTCCCGTTCATGAATGAATCTACCGGATACACAGACAGTGATTTATTTGTACTTATCTTAGTGCATATGATCGATGATCGTATGACACTCTCGGATCCAGTTGTAGAGTTTATGTCTTTTTGCCAGCAAAGAGACATTAGCGCGCTGGGTCTCTCTGTCCAGGTCCCTGTGTGACCCGTGTTGTAGAAAAATTCGCATCCAGAGACTGATGATTGTCACTCAGAATCAGCTTTATTAGAATCTTGCAAGAGAGAAGGATTTTACAGCATTGGAGATATGCTCAGTAGTGCTGCCAAATCATTCTGACTAGACAAAGTAAAAGTTCTCCTATAAGCTACAACAGTTTTCAAGGTGACTCTCATGAGACCTGTTGTCCCAGACATAACCTTAACAGTGTGGCATACATATTGTCTCACACAGCTGCAAGTAGAAGGCTGGGGAAACCATTACTCTAAGACTAAACACAGAAGAATAGAATAACACAAAGGGGTTCTAATACTTTTGTCAGTTCCTGTAGAGTATCAAGGAGCAAATCAAGCAAGGCACTAAAATTTCCATAACAATCCACCCTCTTCGATTATAATGAAACTAGTTTCATATGTTATCGCACACCTAAGAAAATTTTACTGAATGACAAAGAAAGAAAGTACAAGAAAATTAATTTCAAAAATGTGAATTGATTAGTAATAAAATGAATAATAAAAACGAATATGAAATAAGTAGTATTAAAAAATGAGTAGTAATAAAAATTGCCTAAATAATGTAAAATAAATAATGAAACATTATTGCAAAGCTAAACACTACAACAAATCTATTAATATTGTCATCCTCTTTGTGGAAACATTTGTCATTCTGATGGAAAAAAAAACATCTCTTCAATCAACAACCTTTTAAGAAATGATCAGATAAAATGAATACACAAATAATATAAAGAATAAAAAATTAAATGAAGAAAATATAGTAGAATATATTAGTACACCAATATACTAGCAAAATTTAAATCATGAGTTATCATCTACCCTGTGTGTGTTCGGTACACATCTACATCATTAGAATTAGGAGGATTATTTGAATAGATGTAAACTGAATATCGGTAAATTTATTAGAAAGCATCATCATCATGAGAGTCGCTGTCAGACTCATCAGAGCAATCCATGGGTTCCTCTACACCTGTGAGGAGAGGCATCTGATGTGACCTAGAGGAGTCCTTCTTTGACAGAGCTGTAGTGATCAATCTGTTAATTAGAGTGCGCAGACAGGGAATGGCACAACATCCACAGCAAATGAGAATACCTGTAAAGATGGCAAAGGAAGTCATACCTGTAATAATAAAATCCTTCCATTTACCAAAAGTGTCAGCAAACCAATCAGGTAAAGAATCTACACCAGAGTCTTCTGTCATGTGATGAGCCAGGGTGCGCAATTCATCTAGGGGGCTGGCTACTGAACCATCGGGGGCTGTATTATTTGGAATAAAAGTACAGCATAAAGAACCAAACATGGCACAAACACCTCCCTTTTCAGCTAACAACATGTCTAAGGCCATTCTGTTTTGCCAAGACATGAGAGAACTGGAGGACAATTGGTCAGTTACGCCTACTATTACATCTCTGGTAATGTTTGCTAAGCGCTGTATATTATAGTGAACATAATTAATGCGATCAACATTTTTGTTAGGAGTAATCCAAAGAAATATTGATTCAAACCCATTGACTATAGGATTGGCTAACTTATATTCATCTGGAACACCATTTGGAACCCCAATAGCATCGAAATAATTGGGATTGTGATGTCTAAAAGAAAAGTCCACTGCACGTTTATGACGAAGATTTGAGGATGGAGAAGTTGGCAGATGTCCAAGCAAAGCCACTGGTAGAGCTAATCTAACTAAAGTACATGTTCCTGACCAAGAAGAAGGCAAATAATTAAACAGTGTCTTTCCACCACAAAACCAGAAGAGGTCAGCACGTGCATGGAGGAGTGAACTAGCATTATCCCAGGTTGTAACATTTATGGTATCTGAACACCAAGACTTAGACATGTGAATCACAAAACTGTCATTCCTCCTGGTAAGGCATGTGTAATTTCCTGCTTTAGGAGTGAAAATAGGAGGGAAGGTGTGGTTGTTAGCAGGTGGGAAAAGGTCACTCAAAGTGGAACAATGTTTAGGTGAAGGAGTCATGTGTAGAGCTAGCATGCAGTCAAACCCAGGGCGGTCTGTGTTATATAAGAAAGGAGCAGTAGTAGTGAAAATTGTGGTCTGGCTGAGGAACAGGCAATAAACTCTGTCATATTATTGGTTTTTGCAGTAAATGTAATCCATTCTAACCAGATGTTTTTATCAGAAAATCCAGTTTCAACTTGTAACATTACTTCAGGTGATGAGACATTTAAGTTAGTCACCAATGTTTGAGGAGGTGTGGTTGGGCTAGGAGTGCTAACACCAGAAATATCTAGACTTTCATCAGGAGGTTTTAGGCTGATCCACAAACTGAATCCGAAACAATCCCTGTGGGTCTCTTCCAGACACATCAGCTCCTAAAATCAAAACAAGTTCATTGTAGATAAGAATGGAAGATTGGAGGTCTGTAAGTTTTCAAGTCATCTCGATCAAGCGAAGGTTTCTTAAATAAAGGTTTAATTACAGCGACCTTAAAAGCTTGTGGTACATACCCATTTACTAAAGAGAGATTAATCATATCTAAAATGGGGCTGGTAATCAGAGGGAACACTTCCTTAAATAATTTGGTTGGGATTGGGTCTAACATACAAGTTGAAGGTTTAGATGAAGCTAATATTTCTGATAACTCAGGAAGCTCCACAGGATCAAAACAGTCCAAACACAAATCAGGTTCTACAGTTACTTCCAATGTTGTCTCACTTGTCGAGGATGAAGTAATCATCTCTGGGAGTGTGTCAAAGATTTTCTTCTTAATAGGATCAATTTTATTTTGGAAGAATCCCATAAAATCATGACTGCTGAGAGCTAAGGGAATGGATGGCTGAACAGAGGTATGACTCTGTGTAAGTTTAGCAACTGTACTAAAGAGAAACCTAGGATTATTCTTGTTCTCTTCTATTAAGGATGAGAAATAAGCTGTTCTAGCTTGGTTAAGTGTCTTTTTATACAACAGTGGCTATTTTTCCAGATTAAGTAGGAATCCTCTAGGTGTGTAGAGCGCCTTTTTCGCTCCAATTTTCTAACATTGTGCTTTAAAGTACGCAGCTCTGAATTAAACCAGGGAGCTAGCCTCCTATGAATAATTACCTTCTTCTTCAAGGGGGCTGCATTGTCTAATGCACCACGCAATGATGAAGTAACACTCTGAACAAGAGAATCAATTTGTAAGGGGAAGAAACAAAATTATTGCCCTCCACTGTGTTTTTCTGTGATAATGAGCAAATTAAAAGTGGAACAGATTCTTTAAAGGTTTTTACAGCATCGTCTGATAATGATCTACTATAATGAAATTTTCTTTCAGGTGTGGGTACTCGGTTTAAATTAAACTCAAAGGTTTTTAAAAAAAAAAAAATGGTCAGACAGCACGGGTTGTGAGAAAATATTGTTATGTCTGTACACTCAATGCCATATGTCAGCACAAGGTCCAGAGAATGAAGACAAACGTGGGTAGGTTTGTTAATGTTTTGAGTAAAGCCAATTGAGTCTAAGATACCATTAAAGGCTATATTTAAGCTATCACTTTCAGTGTCAACATGAATGTTAAATTCCCCACTATAATAACTTTATCTGTATTTAACGCTAATGTTAAATTAGTGTTTCACCAAGTGAGACAACATTGGAAGTAACTGTAGAACCTGATCTGTGTTTGGACTGTTTTGATCCTGTGGAGCTTCCTGAGTTATCAGAAATATTAGCGTCATCTAAACCTTCAACTTGTATGTTAGACCCAATCCCAACCAAATTATTTGAGGAAGTGTTCCCTCTGATTACCAGCCCCATTTTAGATATGATTAATCTATCCTTAGTAAATGGATATGTACCACAGGCTTTTAAGGTAGCTGTAATTAAACCTTTACTTAAGAAACCTTCACTTGATTGAGATGACTTGAAAAATTACAGACCTACCTATATCCAATCTTCCATTCTTATCTAAAATTCTTGAGAAAATGGACTTATGTCTGTACTTGTCCTCTTAGATCTCAGTGCTGCATTTGATACAGTCGATCATAATATTCTCTTAAAAAGGCTGGAATATGCTGTAGGGATCAGGGGAACAGTTTGTTCATGTAAATGATAAATCATCTTTAAACTCCAGGGTTAATTGTGGAGTACCACAGGGTTCAGTACTTGGGCCAATTCTCTTTACTATATATATGCTTCCAATAGGTACAATTATCAGGCAGCATAGGATAACTTTTCACTGTTATGGTGATGATAATCAGCTTTACTTATCCATAAATCCTGATGAACCCAACCAGTTAGACAGACTACAAGCATGTCTTGAAGATATAAAAACTTGGATGACTTTAAATTTTTTGCTTCTAAATTCAGACAAGACAGAGGTTGTAGTCTTTAGACCAGAGTCTTTAAAAAAGAAACTGCTTAGTCAATCACTTAACCATGTATGGCATTAGGTTGACCTCCAGTAATTGTGGAAGCATAAAGCTCTGCTTTGACTAGATCAAAAGTGTGACATTATTGTTTCTACCATTACAAAGATGAATTTTGTTAAGGATAGTTCACTCTGAGTAAAAAACATGCAAGCGCCTGTCTGTCTGGACAGGGAGAATTAATGGGCTTGTTATTGCAGGAAATACTGTAATATGCTGACTTTGCTGGGTTAACTTGACATGGAGTCCACATCCAGATAAGTGAAGAAATTGTTATTGCAAACTGTCACGTCAACCAATTTGAAGGTTTGCAGATGTTGGCTGAATGTAGTTTCCCGGAAAAAGTGGACAAAACAATGTGTGGGTGCCAAGATGTATTACGTGAATGATCCCAACACACACCAATGCTTTGTATCTCTATAAAGAACCCCGGTAAAGACTGAAGGGGGGGGACTTCTTGAATTTTTTGATGAAGATGAACTGGTGCGCTTTTTGAAGAAATAAAGTCCCCTCTGTGGGAGCTGTTTGAGAGAGAATACTCTGAGTTCTGTGTTTTATTATCTTCGCTTAGTGATACGACTGCCTGCTCCTAAATAATAAAGTAAAAAACCTTGGTGTTACTTTTATATACTTTTATAGTTCTCTTTTTTTGGGGGGGAAATTTTTATCCCAGGGTGTATTCAAGAATTTCTTGCTAGGTTTAAAAGCAAAGAAGATTTTAAGTCCCGGGATTGACACTTTATGGCATCCCCCCAAACCCAAAACAAAAAATGCCCCCGGGGTTTTTAAACTTTAAACCCGAAAACAAAAATAAGAAACTGACTTCCCCTGGGGTTTGGGCCCCCCCTAACGTTTCCCAAAAGGGGGAACCCCATCATTTTTTTTAATTTTGGGGTCTTTAAACTTTTTAGAGTTTGGGGGGAAAAATTAAAACTTTGAACCCTCTTTTAATTTATCCTAAAAGCCCAAGGGTGTGTCCCCAAAATTTTTTCCTTAGGTTTAAATTTAAATTTCCCCGGGTTTCCTTTTTACTCTATGTATTTTTTTTAATCTTTAAACACAAAAAAATCAAAAAAGGAACTGTAGTTTTAGGGGAAAAATCCCTTAAATTTTGTGAGAGCCCTTTTTTTTCTTTTTTTTTCCAAAAAAAGGATTTTCCTTTTTCTTTTTTCCGTTATAAAGAAACCTAGCCTTGGGTCCAAAAAAAAACTCTTCAGCCCCAATCTGGGGTTTTTCCCCCGAGAGAAATTTTTTTAGTATTTTTTGCATTTCAAAACTCCAAAATGACTGGGAACATCATTGGGCCTAGATTGTTTTTTTAAGGGAACGGTCTATATTTTAAATTTAAATATTATAAGGGTTTTGGGGCCCCAAAAAAATAGTCTCACGGGCTTCAAGAGTCCCAGAACCCCAGGGTTGGGAATGCTGCATTAAAAAAAAACCATTTTTGGGGGTAGCCCTTTTTGCAGAGATTTAAGGATTGGCCTTTTTAATTTTCCCCGACCTGGTTTTTTTGTTTTTTATTTCCCACGGACAATAATCAGATTTAAAAAAAAGTTAACCCATTTTCCCCAGCCCTTTAAATTTTTCCCCGATCAATTTGCTCCCAAACCAAGTTTCCCTTAAAGCTTCAGGGCCCAAAAAATTATGCTAAAAAAAAAACCCAACCCAAAACCCAAAACCAAAACCAGAAACCGTTTAAAATTTTAAAGGAAAAAGCATTTCTTAAAAATTTTAAACCCTTTGGGGGGGAAAAAATTTCCCCAGTTTGGGGCCCCTTTCTATGGGAGAGTTTTTTTTTAGGGGCCCCCCCCGATTATTTAATTTTTGGGGGTTTTTTTCCCCTGTCCCCTTTTGTTCCCCTTTGAAAAACCCCAAATTTTTTCCATTTTAAAATTTTAAAAATTTTTTTTTGCCCAAAGGAATTGGGTTTAACCCCCCCAACATTTCTTAAACCCTTTTAAAAATTTTTGGTGGGATCCTTTGAAACCCCAACGGTTTTAATTTTTTCCCAGCAAAACAGAACCCGAAGGTTTTCCTTTCCTTTTTCCCCCGAGGAAAAATTTAAAAAACCCCTTCAGAACCAAGCCTTTTTGTTTTTTGTCCCGGGCTGTATTTAAAGGGCCCGTGAAATAACATGCGCATGAATCAGAAGAGGGAAGGAAAAAACTTAAAATCCCCTTTTCCCCGCCAAACGGCTGTGAAAAACAAATGAATTTTTTACCTTGCATAAGCCTAAATTGCACCTTTCCGACCCAAAAAATTTAACCCCATGTAATTTCCGGGGTCAGAGACTTTATGGGAAAACCACTGCCTTAGTAGAACTCGCCCGTTTTAATGAATCTCTACCATTAGGGGTTTTTGGGGTTTCAAAAAGTTTAAAAAAAAACAATATGAAGGAGAAGCCCCCCAGGGGGGAGCATGAGATTTTTTAAAAATTTTTTTTTTTTCATGAATCTGTCCTGAAAATAACATGAAAACATATTAATGCCCGATTTTTAAAATGTAACCCTTTCTCCCCCTTTTTAAATAAAAATTTTAAAAAACTACGAATAAAATTTCCCCTGAAAAATTCCACGTTTTAAAAATAAAAATTTCCCTTTCTTAAAAAAAAAATTTTCGGAAAATATCAAAAAGAGCTAATTTTATCACCCCTTTTTAAATCCTTTTTTAACCCTAAAATAATATTTTAACCTGCTATAAACTGTCAAAGTCAAGCAAGCCCTCACCTGAGCAGCGGTTAATAAGGGTTTTTGTTGCAGAAAATAGGAAAAATTTATGCCCAAAGTGGGGGGTTTTTCTAAATTACCCCCCCTCAGTTTTTTTTAATTGCCTGTCGATCGCTCGACTATCGGCCCAAAGTCCCCCTATCAGTCAAAAAAAAAAACCAAGCCCTTTCCGGGGTTTTTGGCGGGGAATTTCTCCTTCCTTGTCCCTTTAACTTTCTCCCGGGAAAGACTTTGCCCCCGGCCCGTTTCTCTTCTGCCCCGCCCTAAGATGTGCTTTCAAT
>JAHHUM010000491.1:0-42552 GCA_036173005.1 Crenichthys baileyi | reverse complement strand
TATACGGGATTGGAACGGGCCTGTGAACCTGGGTTCCTCCCATTTCTGCTTGATGCCTTGACCCACCCCCAGGTGACCCTGGATCACAGGGGCCTCTGTTTCCCCCCCTTGGCCCTCTGGAGAACTTGCTGCTGGGGTGCAACTCTTTAAAAAAAGGTTAGAAGAAAATTGTGCAATTCACTTTTTGTCCTGGTTCCGCTGTGGCCCCCAGCTGTATTCATGTGGGTAAACCTGGGACAATTAAAGACACCTTACAAAAATTAAAGCAACGGAAATGCATCCCCCCCAAATTTGATTTGGGTCTGTGCACAGATTGTAGCCAATTTTGTTTTCAATTTTTTGGTTCATTTTTTTCAACCTTGCCTTGTGACTGGGATAATATACTGTACCAAAGCATTTTTTAGTCCCAACATTTTTCCCTGTGCAGATCCTTGTTCCTAAAAATAATTTCCATTATCTCCCTTATTTTGTCCGGAGCCATGTTAAATGTTTGATTAATTAAATATTACCACGGTATCTCTTTCCCTTTTGGGGGAAAAATTGAAACTTACCTGGAGATAAAGCATTGAAATTTTTGGGTTTAAAATTATCCACAGTGGAACAGTTCACCTTATTTTTAAATAAGGGGGGCCACCATTGTTCCAGATTGAAAAGGGCCTCCCGAAATACCTACATGCAAGTTCCAGGCCTTTCCAAAATGTGTTCTCTCATGTTTGGTGGCATCACATCTTTACCACCAGGGCCTCCCCAAAAGGCCTCTTCTTCTTCTGCCCTTTTCTTTTCCCAAGTAAGTTCCTCGGGGAAAACCCCTTTTGATGTTTGATTTTTTCCAAGTTTGATTTTTCAAAGGTCTCGCTTAAACAAACCACACCAAACCTTTTTTCAAATCAACATGATTTTCCATATTATTAGATACAGCAACATACTGAAACACCCTCTATACCCCCCCTTTTTGCTGAAAACTTTTGTCACAGAAACATCTAAAAAAAAAGAGATAATCTGAAAGACCAATTGTAGCAAACTACCGGGTGTTTAAAATTAAGGAACGTTTGCACGTTGTTTTCCCAATTTCACTGTGCATTAAGTTTTCCCATCCCCTCCCCTTTTTATCAAAAGCCCCGTGGGCTGTCAAACAGTGTAATTAGGGACATGTTTTTTGGTATAGGCAAAAAAACCCAAAAAAAGACAAAAAATCTTTTTTTTGGATGATGAAAAGGCAGACCTTTTTGCAGAAAAAAAATGGGGTTCCCGGTTTTTTGAAATAACGTTCCTAAAAAGTTTTGTATTTTTCCCCTGTTTTCATTTTTTCACTTAAAAACCGTTTTCTGCAAGATTTAAAGAATAAATTTGGGGCTTCAAAAACACGCGGTGCTGTTGGGCTGTAATCAGAAAACCTCTCCTGGCAACCTGCCCCTGGGGCTGCTGTTTTTAAACCTGATTTTGGAAATGACCCGGGGATAAAGGGAAAAACTTTAAGGCAAAACCCGGTGTTCTCAGGTGCTGATTTCCTATAAGTGAATTGAGAAGGACTCCTGTAGTGTCAGCCCCGTCAGCCCCAGAGCTCCTTTCACAGGCAGAATGGGGGTGTTTTTTAACACGCCTGCTTTTAAAAGCCCCCATTGGTGTCAGCAATTCCTGCCTTGAGAGGGAGTGGGTATGGTTTTTGGCAAATGGGAAGACACCCTTTTACTTAAATTCCCCAGGGGGAAGTTCACAATCCAAAAATCAGTGGGTCCTTTAGCCCAAGTTGGGGGACAACTGGGAAAAAAAGCCTCGTCAGAGGGGGATTAGTTGTTTCGCATATTTTTAGATACTGAGGGTTCTAACACGGTAGAGTCAAGCAGTAACTGCAATACAATAAATGTTATTGGAGGGAGGAAACAAAAAGGGCTGGGACAGCAGTAAGTTGCCAATCGCCAATCATGTGGCTGCAAGGGAACATGTTACAACACCTCCCAGTTCTTAGTCTGATGACTTGCAAGGTGCAAGGGGAGATAAGCTTCACAAATTTCATAAAGTTTTTTGAGGAAATGGTCCATATTTTCCTTCTAAAATATTCCCCAAAACTGTTCCCGAAACCCAATCGTTTTTTTGTCATTTTCTCTCTAAAACAAAGAAAACGTGGCAGAGCAGGTTTTTGGGCCCAATGAGCCCGTTTGAATCCGGGTTTCCCGATAGGGAACGGACCTCACCCCAGCATAAGAAGGGGTTTCAGGTAGAGACCTGCACGGGGGCTGAGTTTTCAAACCCGGTCCCCCCCGATCCCAAGGCTTTTTTGACCCGCCGCCGATCCAGAACCCCCAACCCCCCCCCTTTCTTCACGCTCCGAGGCCCAGCGAGATAGATGACAGGGGCCCGAAAGGGCCCCAGTATGTCACGTGGCCGGGGAGAGGAAAAGTAGCTGAAAAAAGTAGATAGGGATGGTGTTTTTTGGTGTTTATAAAACGTTTTTTTTTTTCAATGGTGAAGTTAATCTTACAGGTTAATTTACTTATTTTTTTAATTTTGAAGGGGTCCAAACGTCGATTCCCCCCTTTCAGAGGTTGTTTTGTATTGCCCTTCTTAATTTTTCTTTTCCCAAGAAGCACTGTCTTTTCCCCACTTCCATGTTTTTTGTTTGTTGCCCACTCTCACTGGGAGGGGGGCCCGATGTGTTTTGATTGACCCAGAATCCCGCCCGAGACTACGGAAACCCCGCCCGATCCCGAAAACTTTTGTTTTTGGGGTCCCGGGACCCGCAGGACTTCCGCCGAGCAGGTTCTATTTTTCAGGCTAATGAACCCCTGAAAAAGTCCACACAAGACTCCTCCTCCCCCTTTTAGGCCACATACATACTGAGGATCCAGGGCCATCCGCTCCCCAGCAGTGTGGTTTTTTTGGAAAAGTAAAAACCCCAAAACCACCCGGGGAAAAAGTATGTAGTCCCAGTGAAATCAAAATGTCCTGCCAAGTAATTCACAGGGTGTCAGGGAAAAAACAAAGAATGCAACAGTTTTTTTTTTCCCCAACCCATAGTCTAAGAGGTGTAAACACACCCCAAAGTCTTTTTCACCCCATAGAGAAGACTTTTTATTGAGGGAGGAATATTAAACGTGAAAAAGGGGCTTCAGTTTTCAAAAGAAATAGAAAATTTTCCCTCAATGCCATGGAACAAGGGGTTTCTGTTTTTTTCCCTTTGTCTGGACCTTCTGTGGGGTGTGTATTGTGGTTTTAGTGCTGCATTGTGCTTGCAGGAGTTTGTTGGGGGTTGATGCAAGGAGGGGGGAGCCCCTTTGGGCATCCCCCAATGATCCTTTTGCCCGCATACTAGGTAGGGGGAGGAACCAGTCCTCCCGTCCCCCCTTGCCAGCCTCTTTCCAAAGGGCCCCCTCCCTGGCCGGCCACAAGGACTTAGGGTGGACCCCCAATAGATGGGGTGGAGCCAGTTGATATACTTTGGTAGGAGCTAGAATATCTTTTGAGGAGTGTTACCCCCCCCCGGGTGTGGAGGGGGGGGATGTAACAGGAGCATACCCAAATTTGCTCCTCTCTCAGTCCTCAGTGATCATTTTTTTATCGGGCTTTTTATCATTCCTCTTCTATCTTACTGGGGTTTAAATTTGGGGATTTTTAAAGTTTTTGTCTAATGCATCGGGTTTTTTTTTGGGTATATTTTTCGCCTCCAATTTTCCTGAATTGGTGTAAAAAATGTTCTCCACCTACCGTGCCCCCACCCCTTTTCAAAAATCGGGGTTTTTTTTTTTCCCCAATATTTTTCCTCGGGTATTCCATCCATCACATTTTGTCAAAAATTTTGAACTCCAGCGAGCATGTCTGTTGATCCGGGGTTTTCTCCCGCCCATAAAGAAAAACATGTTTTCCCGTCTAAAAAAATTTAAGCACCGGGTTGATTTTTTAGATGGGAACATGCAGAGCCCTCCCACCCCCTTCACCCACAGCAAAATAAGGGTTTTTGCGTTGCAAGTAAGGGTGGGGGCCCGCATTTCAATAATTTGGAGGTTACCTGAAAATTGGACCCAAAAGTTGTCTGAAATCTCCCAATGAAAAAACTATACAGTAAAAATCTGTTAAATCAAAAACCATGGCCTCAGTAAACGGTTATTGGGGTTTGATGTACGGGGGGCCCTTTAGTTCTTTACCCCCCGAGGCGCAAAAAACCCCCCCCCGATTTCCTCTGCCTTTTCCAACTTCATGCATATTTGCCCTTATTAAACAATTTGACAATTTAAGGATTTAACATTAAAATAATATAGGACTATTGTACAGTTCTGTCCAGCGTTTTTAAAACTAAATAAAAATTATTGGAACCCAAAAAAAAAAAGGTTTGCAATAATTTTACTTTTAATTTTTGTTAGAAGCTGAATGAAGGATAAGGGAAAAGAGTTTAGGCCTGATGAAAAAAAAATTTTGCGAAGCAAATAATGACCATTTTGAGGTTTTAAAAAAAACTTAACTGATTTTTCCTAAAAAAAGTTTTTTTTAAAATAGGATGTTACTTTTGGGCCCGATAAATTTTCTCCTTTTGTCATCTACATAAATGACCTTTTTAACGTTACCTCATCAAAAGTGTTTCCCCTCCCCAGGTACATTGTCTTAATTTCTTCATTTTAAAAAAGGAAAGTGGATTAAGTTGATTTTCCTAAAACTTTTGTCAAAAAGGGAAAATCCCCAAAAAAACCTATTTTACTTGCCAAGAGCTTTTAAAAATTTTATTAAAAATTTTTCCTTTATGAACCGTTTGTTTTTTCCCATCTTTTTAGCCCTTCATTCCATTTTAAACCATTTTTCCTGCCAAAAATATGAAAAGAACATTTTTCAACCCCGCTTTTTTTTTCATGAGCATGTGAGACATTAGTGCAGTTTTTACTATTAAACATTTTTAGGGGGAAAGGGTGTTAAAATTTTTCCGTTTAATAAATTACTGTGAATTTAGAAAAATGCAAAGTTAACAAACAATGGTCCACCTGGATCAATTGTGTGATTTATTTCTTAAAAATCCTGACTTTAAACCAGAGCTGATGTTTAGAATCAGACAGAAGATAGAAAGAAAAAGGGGGTTTACTTTTGCAGTTGGAACCAGGAGTATTTTCCTGATTTTTGAGCAACAATGGTTGTGTCAAGTAGAAATAGACTTAAAATGGTGAGCCTGAGACAAAGTGTTTATCTTTTTTTTCTTCCCTTTTTCCTCATTGTCAGGTATGTGGGGGGAAAGCGATATATGGAACACAATTTTAAAAATCTGATTTTTTTTAAAAAAAAATGTAAAGTCCAAAACCATTTTTTGGCTGCATCTTTGTAATACTTCTAAATTTCTTCTATCAAGAAGCCCGCCCCGCCTCTAACTACGCGCCCGGGTTTATACGTATTCCCCTTCACTTTTTCAGCATTTTCCAGACATTCTTTCACTTTATTAAATCATGTGAATCTATATGAGCAGTCCAAATACGCTGCCCAAATTATTTTTTTGTCTTCATTAACATCCCCAAACCCCCCAAAAACTCACCATGCATATTAATATTTGATAACTGCAGCACCAAACCAACCCGTTTTCGAATCACAATTGTTTCCTTTAACATTCCACAGCTCGTGTGTGATGTCACCTCTCACTTGCAGCCAAAAAAAAACAGACACACGATACACGCACACACAACACAATGTGCACAGCAAGGAGAGAAAAGGAAATAAAAAGAAAGCAAAACAGAAAATTGAACCCCCGGGTTTCCCGGCAACAAAGAGGAAAAGGGTTTCCCGTTAAAAATGAGTGAAATTTTAGGTCCTGACCAGGGATGTTACTCCCGACCTCCGCGGCTCACATTCTAGTCGCTTATCGACCCCGGCGGAGCTCACCGTCTTATAACTGCATCCTGTTTGAGGTGAGCGCAAAACCTGTGAGCCAACCCCCTTTTCTAGTCCCAAAAGCCCCAAAAAAATATATCCCTTTCTGGGTGAGCCAAATCCCGAGTGTGGAACTCTCAGCACGATCCGTGACTCCGCATCCGGAAGTAGGCCATCCACCAGCTCTGGGGCACAGAGTTTTTTATCCTAACCACTCTTCTAAACCACCTCCTCGCGGCCCCTTAAATACACCTCAGATTCATCACATCATACAGCGGGGAAACAGCCAAGCAAAAACCACCTACCTTCGTCCCCGCTGATGATGTGATCTCCTTCGGTTATGCTCAAATTGTTGAGGTACAGTAATTCCACCATATATAAAAAGACACCCTCAACACCCCAGTCCGGATGTCGTGAGAAAGAACAGATGAAGAGCAGGAAATTAAGATTAACACAAGTTTAATTTGGTAAATGATAAGTCCAATAATTCCCTAAACATATTCCATACAAAAAGAATGATACAGAGAAAGAAAGAAAGATTTACCAAAGGCCTTTGGGAGAGAGCTCGGGTTTCAGCAAAGCATGGCTGTCTGTCTTAACCGAGATGTCTACCTCCTCACGGATGCCAGAACATCTTATACCCTTCACTTCAAAGCTTACTGACTGAGCCTCCCCATTATGCAGTCTGGCGCTGTAAATCAGTCAAGCCCCCCTTGTGGTTAGTTTATTATCTATACCATGCCCAGAAGTCGGAATTTATTGCTTTACTGCCCATACAGCCAGCATTTACTGCTTGCAGCTGCTGAGAACATCCTGAACATCCTGACCTGGGATTAACCCCTTTCTCCAACCTGAAGCCTGCTGTGACCTCTGACCTCTCCCTCTCAGGCTCACAATACATGTTGTGTCTCAGTTTTATGGTTATACATGCGAACTGAACTAATAGCATGAAAGTACATGATTTTAATTCTCAACAATTGTTACACTAATCCTTGTTTGCGTCAGTGTACGGCTTGAACATTACTTTGACTCTTGTTTTAAAAATCTAATTAAATTTGAAGTCACTGCTATGTATGTTGGACCACAGGTGAGAGTTGGAATTCAAATATCCTTGATAAAATCGCTGAAAAAAACTAGAAGCTACAGAAAAAAGTACACAATAGTGAGTCGAACGGTTCTTCTTATCTCAAGCTTTTCATTGCATTGTTGACTGTGTGTTAACCTGCATATGACAAATAAGCAGACTAACAAACCTCCATTAGTTAAGGTCAGTTTTTAACAGAGTAGTTTGTTGGGATTATTAATCTGACAATATTATTTAATATTTAATATTAATATTTTAATATTTTATCAAATAATATTTCGGTCTGTTAAGGTTTGTCCTGTGAATACCAGCCCAGTAAGAAAGTATGGTATTAGGACAAAATGGAAAGGTGTGAGATGAGCTCTGACCTTATTGAACAGCAAAACTCTGTACACACACAGAATGAATTCACACAATTTCTTAAAATACAAGAATTTATTAACAAAAATAAGTCAACTCAAAGTCAAACATATTTCAATCAACGAACTCTTTACAATGCAAGACTAATGGGCTATGTACAAGATGAACAAGTTGATTAAAGATGATTGAAAATCATGACCAAAAGAGTGATGCAACATTACCACGCAATGTTATTTATGTCTGAGAACCAAGGATTATCTTGAAGAATCTGGAAATGAAGTTAAGTTAGTCTTGGAACCAACTTTGACAACAATTCACAATGCAAGATCAGATAAAATATTATTTTAATAAAATAATGTTTTCAAGAATGATCTGCTGAATAAAACCAACCTTCTGGATGACTAATTCTCAATGGTGTCTAATTAGCTGCCTTCATTTATTAAAATAATATTTAAAGAAATATTATTAAGGGAATATTTGGGAAAGAGCCAAATCTTTCTGGAGAAATGGGGCTTAATGGTGTGTATTTAGTTATCAGATTTAGTAAAATAATGTTAGGGACTATTATTGACTAGCTTGAAAACTAACAAACTTTCTGTTAAATATTCTGTAGCAGCAAGCACGTGTTCTTACCGATTAGCAGTTGAGCTAACAAAAGAAGCTGATAGCTTAGCACCAGAATCAAACACACACCTTTAAAATACCAGCGCGTTATGATCAATCTTCTGTGTTAAAATCACCCTTTAAATAAAGTTTGTCTTAACTTTAAAAACACACAAACACAGAACACAAAACTGAGCATGTTGGGCTGAGCAGATGGCCTGCTAGCGCCAAGATAGCTGAGTTCAACACAAAAAAACCCAAACTTCATAAAATGAAAAACGTTTAGATAATTTCATTCTAAATCTTTCTCTATGACTCTCTGCCCAAAACACCTAACCTCATGAACCGTGGTGAGGAAGCGTTGTCCAAGGGGGTGAAGTTTGAAGAAACGTCCACAGTCAAAAAGCGGTTAGCTTTCAGCTAACCTCCAGAGCACCCGTTCTGTCCGCTGACCACACTGCACGTTAACCCTTCTGAAGTTGTCCTGAAAGTTTGTTAAATGCAATTTATTTTGAAAGTTCCAGAAAAGTAGGTACCGGAGTTTTAATGTTGAAATCCCAACACAAAATAAAAGGTAAAATTATTGGAAATCTTTTTTGTTTGATTCACAATAATTTAAATTCAGTCTAAAACCAGCCGAGACAGAGAACTGGTACAATATGTCCTATATTATTTTAATTTTAAATTACCTATAAATTGTGTTATTGAAATGTAAATATTTTGGATTTGGGCTAAAGCCCCCAATGTTTTGAGACCCTAAAAACGCCCCTGGCCGTACTTTCAGATTTTAGCCGCCGTACTGCCTCTTGTGTCTTGTTTTGGCTGAGAAAGCCAAGAGTTTTAAACCTGGGGTCAAGTAATGTGGCCACTGTCATTGTGCTTAGGGATTCTATACTTGCCACATGTTCTCTGACATGTCTTAAAAGGTTGTTTGAGAGAACCTTAGCAACACTGGTGATATTTGCTGATTTTGCAAGTACTGCATGGTGCAGCATGTTCATTAAGGGTTATCTTTGAGATTGAGACCCTTCTCTCTTGTGGGAGCTCTAATGTTGCCTGGTAAAAAGGGAATAATACAGGTAAGCACTCCTCAATTGTTTGATACTCCTGACTAGATAGTGAGGTTATGCTATTCCAGCATGTGTCCCCATCAGTGACAAGCTTTTGTGACTGTCTTCCTATCTGTATCTGTACTACTTCTAGCTTTTCTTTACCTTTGGTGCTTGAGTGAAAATATGTTACAATTCGTTTGGCGTTTTTCCGAACGTCACAGAGAACAGGGACCTGGTCAAATGATTTTCTTACCAACAAATTCAGTGCATGAGCAATGCACACAGAGTGCCTGATCCTTAAGGCCTTAGCACATGCAATCATGTTTGATGCAGCATCAGTGACTAGGCAGGTTACCTCATTAGTTATGCCCCACTCCTCCATGTGGGTATGAACTACCCTTGCCAGATTTTCTGTTGTGTGACTCTGAGGGAAATGCTCAACTCCAAGCAGCACAGTGCCCAGTTTGTCATCTGCATCAACAAAGTGGCATGTTATTGCCAGGTACACCTCCATATTTAATGATGTCCACATATCTGCAGTGAGGCTCACATAAGACACCTTCTGCGTGTCCTCTTTGGCCTTTTCTTTTGTTTTTTCAAATATTTCCTCCACCATCTTCTTTAATGCCTTGAAGGAAAGGAAATTAATTGAAATTATTTGTTAGCACTACATTTGATCTTGTTGTGTACACACATAAACCTTTCTTGTAGGGAGAACATAGGTGGGATCCAGCAACTGAACAAGTTCCCTGAACCCCTCGTCTTCCACAACAGTAAAGGGCTGTGAATCCTTTACAATAAGATTGACCACAGCATCATCCAACACCTGCTTTCTGGAACCTGTATGATGCATGAAAATAAATCACAAACAATTTAAATAAACCTACAAGATATATGTCATTCTCAGGCTGGTGTCTGCGTTTGATTTGAAGTGTGTGCCTTTTCTTTTTCATGTATGGCTCTAAAATGCCTAAGCATTGATGAGGTGTTATTATTGTACACCAGCTCTCTGGCACACAACAAACACTTCACCTGAAATACAAAGATAAAAGTTCAGTCAGTCATTTTCTACCGCTTATTCCATAGTGGGTCGCGGGGAAGCTGGTGCCTATCTCCAGCAGTCTATGGGCGAGAGACGGGGTACACCCTGGACAGGTCGCCAGTCCATCGCAGGGCAACACACAAACAACCATGCACACACTCATTCATACATCTAAGGGCAATTTAGAGTGACCAATTAACCTAACAGGCATGTCTTTGGACTGTGGGAGGAAGCCGGAGTACCAGGAGAGAACCCACGCATGCACGGGGAGAACATGCAAACTCCATGCAGAAAGACCCCTGGCTGGGAATCGAACCCAGGACCTTCTTGCTGCAAGGCAACAGTGCTACCAACTGTTCCACCGTGCAGCCCATAAAAGTTCATTGATACTGAATTATTGGTAATGATGCAAATAAAATTAGGTAATGTGCTGCAAACACACTTTACTCAAACTTTGTTTGTCTTCTCAGATGCTCCTATCTCTGCTGACGTGCGACCAAACCACTACAACAACCCACGAAGCAACAAGTTTCATCGCGCTTTTATTTTGAAATTCCACACGCGAAAGGAAGCAGTGACGTGTCCACGGAAATGCGAGGCATCGTTTGTCATCGGTCACGTGGTTTACCGCAAGACAACACAAGCATCGAACCTTTTTACTCTGTAAACTCCTCGAAGCTTTGCTTCAAATGTCCCATCTCTAGAGTTTGGATCTTAGCCGAGTTCTAACTACTCAGTAACTGTTAAAGGATCTTTTGAAGAGAAGCGAACAACAAAGATGTGGAGACAGCAGCTCAAACGGTGGCAGAGAGCAGCAGTGGGAGAGATTTCCCAAACAGCTAAAGAGGACAAAGAAGATCAGCTGCGTCTCAACATCCTGGAGGCTGGTTTCAACCCTAAAGTTCTGCTGCACAGATTAGGTTTGTATGTTTTCATCTCAGTTACAGTTTAGGAACATTTTAGGTGACTAATGGATTAGCTTCTTAAAGCCCAAATGTTCCCATAGACTTAAAACGTAAACGCTTCGTTACTCGTCCGCCATTTTGATTGGTTTGTTGTCCTTCATCACCGATACAAGTTTGCTTAGAAACTAATTAATAGGGCTGCAGGATATTAGGGAAACCTGTGATGTGTGATAACAGTGGCTAATAGTGTGATGATGATATGACTTGAGATATATGAACAAATACTTACAGAGCATCAGGAAAGTATTCACAGCGCTTCACATTTTGTTAAGTTACAGCCTCTTTCCAAATTGTATTAATCTCTATCTCCAACATTCTACACATACATCATATTAGTTTGTAGAAATTTGAGTATTATTATGAACTATTATTATGTATTATGAAGATAGAGGCTTAGATTATTTTGGTGCTCATGGGAAAGATATTATAAAATGCCAAGATTACAGTGCATCAAAAATATTTGGTCATAATGAGAGTCAATGGGACCAAATTAGTAACAAAGATAAAGAGTGTTTGCTAAATTCGTAGCTCTTGTTCTACATACCTTCAAAATGATAAAAAAAAAAAGGTTAAAAAGCAAATCCTGGCCAAGTTTCATAGAACTGACCTTTATCTGAAATATTGAGAATTTAAAAAGACAAACAAGCAGAAAGCACACGTTTGGCCTCCCAAGGGGCCTAGTGGGTTAAAGTAATTTTTAGAGCTTCTTTCACACAGAAAACTCAGTTTCTAAGCAAACTTGTATCAGTTTCGTAGCCTGACTCACCACTATCAACATGGCGGATGTGAGTCGTTTCTACCAAGTAACAAAGCGTTTACAGTTTTACGTCAGAAATATGTGGTTATAATGGGAGTCAATGAGATCAATTGGGCAGGACAGGGTAAAGATGTGCCTAGTGCTGGGCGATATGGAAAAAAACATATATCACGATGCCTGCCTTCTCGTAATTCTTCGTCTTCAATTCAATTCAGTTTATTTATATAGCTCCAATTCACAACACATGTCGTCTCAAGGCACTTCACAAAAGTCAGGTACATACATTCCAATTAATCTTAATCATTGAACAGTGCAGCCAGATTCTGTTATTTATTCAAATTGGATAAAATGTTTTTCTATCTAAGGAAAGGAAACCCAGCAGATTGCATCCAGTCAGTGACTTGCAGCATTCACTCCTGCTGGATGAGCATGTAGAGACAGTGGACAGTCACTGGCGTTGACTTTGCAGCAATCCCTCATACTGAGCATGCATGTAGCAACAGTGGAGAGGAAAAACTCCCTTTTAACAGGAAGAAACCTCCAGGAGAACCAGGCTCAGTGTGAGCGGCCATCTGCCACGACCTACTGGGGGTTAGAGAGAACAGAGCAGAGACACAAAGAGAACAAAGAAGCACTGATCCAGGAGTACTTTCTATGAGTCTTGCCTCATGTCTTCTAGTAGGCTTGTTATTCTCTGCCTCCTCTGTGTATGAACCTATTCTGAAGACCATTGCAGTTTAAAACATTACAAATTGGGGAAAAACTGTACCTGCTTTTTCCAGGTCTTTCTTAGGCTTTCTATGAGAGCTCCTTGACTCTTGGACAACTTGTTTGATTATTCTTTTGACTCCTCTGTCAGAATTCAGTTTTATTTGTATAGCGCCAATTCACAACACATGTCATCTTAAGGCACTTTACAAAGTCAATTCAATCAAATCATACAGATTTCAAGTCGGGTACATACATTCCAGTTAATCCTGACTTTCAAACAGTGCAGTCAGTTCAGTTATTGATTTAAATTGGTTAAAACATTTTCTATCTAAGGAAACCTAGCAGATTGCATCCAGTCAGTGACTTGCAGCATTAACTCCTCCTTTATTAGCATGTAGAGACGGTAGACAGTCGCTGTCATTGACTTTGCAGCATCCCTCATACTCAGCAGGCATGTATGAGTATGAAAGGGAGCACATACATTTAGTCACAGTGGCTAGTAGATAGTCACAGTAAAAGCTCAGTCAGTAGCTATGTCTAGGAGAAAGAAAGGGTTAAACACTGAAAGATAAGGCCAAGTGTTTCATTGGTAGTAGGTAAACATCAAGTTGTTGGCAGCAGAAGCTTGGCCAAAGGCCTCCCTCCAGGAAGGTGTCACAGGTAGACACAGAGTCAGGCTAGGTGTCGCTTCTAGGAAGAGAAAAGAGAGAGAACATAAATTTAAAAGCTGAAATAATAGCAAATAATGCAAATTTGGAGAGTAGTATGAGAATGTGGCAGAGAGTGAAAGTGGTCATTATGTCCTCCAGCAGCCTAAGCCTATAGCAGCATAACTACAGAGATAGCTCAGGATAACCTAAGCCACTCTAACTATAAGCTTTATCAAAAAGGAAAGTTTTAAGCCTAGCCTTAAAAGTAGACAGGGTGTCTGCCTCACGGACTAAAACTGGGAGCTGGTTCCACAGGAGAGGAGCCTGATAACTAAAGGATCTGCCTCCCATTCTACTTCTAGAGACTCTAGAAACCACCAGTAAACCTGCAGTCTGAGAACGAAGTGCTCTGTTAGGAACATATGGAACAATCAGATCTCTGATGAATGAAGAAGTTTGATCATTAAGGGCTTTATATGTGAGAAGGAGAATTTAAAATTCTATTCTGGATTTAACAGGGAGCCAATGAAGGGAAGCTAAAATAGGAGAAATATGATCTCTCATTTTAATTTTCATCAGAACTCTTGCTGCAGCATTTTGCATTAGCTGAAGGTTTACAATACTGCAGCCTTGAAGTAACAGATGTATGGACTAATTTTTCAGCGTCACTTGTGAGTAGAATATTTCTAATTTTGTTAATGAAAGAAGGAAGTCCTAGAAACCTGTTAAATGTGGCATTTAAATGACATTTCCTGGTCAAAAATAACACCAAGGTTTTTACTTTTCTTACCAGAGGTCAATTTAATGCCGTCCAGATTAAGTGATTGACTTAACAGTTTCTT
This sequence comes from Crenichthys baileyi, assembly GCA_036173005.1. Taxonomy (NCBI): domain Eukaryota; kingdom Metazoa; phylum Chordata; class Actinopteri; order Cyprinodontiformes; family Goodeidae; genus Crenichthys; species Crenichthys baileyi. The sequence goes on along the minus strand of JAHHUM010000491.1, from coordinate 28,651 downwards.
TTTCAAAGACTCTGGTCCAAAGTTTATTTGGACCAGACGACAACTTCCATTTTGTCTGGATTTAGAAGCAGAAAATTTAAAATCATCCAAGTTTATCTAACTAGTTGGGCTCATCAGGATAAGGATAAGTAAAGCTGAGTATCATCAGCATAACAGGGAAATTTTATCCCATGCTGCCTGATAATTTTACCTATTGCAAGCATATATATAGGAAAGAGAATTGGCCCAAGTACTGAACCCTGTGGTACCCAGGTCATTGCTGTGTAAATGCTCACGCACTTGTTTAGCAGCTATTTTCAAGAATTGTAGATGAGAACGGTAGATTGGATATAGGTCTGTAATTTATTAAGTCACCTTGATAAAGCGCAGGTTTATCAACAGGCATAAGAAACAACAATGCAAAATAAAAGGATAAGAATAAATGGTAATTAAATCAAAGAATTTAATGTAATCAAAACACCTAAATATATCTTCATTAAAATGCCACTCAGTCCAGGCTGAAGTCAAAAAACATTCTAATATGCATGATGTGTTTCAGTGTTTCCTGCAGATGTTAAGCAGATGCTGATGGTCAAAGAAGCAGCTCCTCTAAACCATAAACCTTGTGCTGGCCTACATGACCCAAAGCCCCACCACATAAAGGAGGAACAGGAGGAGGTCTACACCAGTCTGGGGGGAGAGCAGCTCAATGTGAAGGATGAGATTGATGCCATCAGGTTTCCAGTCACTGCTACTCCCATAAAGAGTGAGGATGATAAACAGTCCCCTCTGCTCTCAAAGCTTTATCAAGACCAAATTAAAGGCAGAGAGCTTCCAGAAGACATCGATGGAGGAAAAGAATCCATCAGGATACAAGATCATGGAGATGGTTCCGTTTCCTCAGAAACTGAAGACACTAAGAAGGATGAAAAGGCCGATGATGTAAAGCACCCCGTCTCTGAGCTCAAACACTTGTCAGACTCTGGACTGAAATCTAAGGACATGGACAATGACTGGAAGGACAGCAGAGCTCCTGAGTCAGATGGAAACATTAACAAACCTTTTAGATCCCCTGACTTTACTGAACCATTTGTTCACTGTGGCTTTGTTCAGAAAGACATGATAAATTCAGAAATAGGATCTCTAAGCTCGCTGGATGGGAAGAAATGTTTCACAGAGAAGAAAAATGTGGAATCGTCAAAGAAAGTCCAGACAGGACTGAAGTTTAGCTGTGAAGACTGTGGTAAAACCTTTACTGGAAAATGCTTTTTAAACAGACATAAGAGAATCCACACTGGAGAGAGACCTTTCTGTTGTGATCTATGTGGACAAAGATTTAACCATAAAGGACATTTAAACACACACATTAGAATCCACACTGGACAGAAGCCTTTCTGTTGTGATCTATGTGGACAAAGATTTAACTATAAAGGAAGTTTAAACACACACATGAGAATCCACACTGGACAGAAACCTTTCTGTTGTGATCTATGTGGACAAAGATTTACTGAAAAAGGAAGTTTAAACAAACACATGAGAATCCACACTGGACAGAAACCTTTCTGTTGTGATCTATGTGGACAAAAATTTACTGAAAAAGGAAGTTTAAACACACACATGAGAATCCACACTGGACAGAAACCTTTCTGTTGTGATCTATGTGGACAAAGATTTACTGAAAAAGGAAGTTTAAATAAACACATGAGAATCCACACTGGACAGAAACCTTTCTGTTGTGATCTATGTGGACAAAGATTTAGCCAAAAAGGACATTTAAACATACACACGAGAATCCACACTGGACAGAAACCTTTCTGTTGTGATCTTTGTGGACAAAGATTTTCTGAAAAAGGATATTTAAACAGACACATGAGAATCCACACTGGACAGAAGCCTTTCTGTTGTGATCTATGTGGACAAAGATTTAACCATAAATCAAATTTAAACACACACATGAGAATCCACACTGGACAGAAGCCTTTCTGTTGTGATCTATGTGGACAAAGATTTAATCAAAAAGGACACTTAAACAAACACATGAGAATCCACACTAGAGAGGAAAATGGTTAAGGTTTGAATGCTCAGATTACGGTCGCTGTAAAATTTGTGATGTGAAGTTCAAGGCCAGTGGCGGGAATACTTCTAATCTGAGGAAGCACCTAGTTAAGCACCAAATTTTCATCAAGGCTAAAGAGTGCACAATTTTCATCAGCCTCAGATATATGGCTACAACTCCTGCATTCAGCACCGTTAACACACCTGGTAATGGATGTAATTTATGCATTACATTTGGCCTTTAGTAACCCTTTATGACCTACCATAGAACAAGTTCACCAGAGCATATTTTTATATTTGTACATGCTGTAGAGCCATTTTTTGGAACATTTCAATTTGTTATACATCAACACAACCCTTACATCCTAAAATTTTAATATGTTGTATATAATAACTCCATATTAACTAAGTAAATTGCTAAAAAGGGCAATTAACTGCCAGAAAAATTAAAATCGTTTTTTTTTTCCACATATTTTCCTAAATACAGAAATATCATAGCTGTATCCCTCAAACATTGCAATATAATAACGTTGCACAAAACCCTTTCAAACCACAGGAAATTTATTTGGAGTGTGTCCATAACTTCATTTTTGAAATCCATAAATTTTTATGAACAGAGACCAAAACGAATATAAAATGTACATTATGAACAGTTTGAGAAAAGATAATATGTACATCAAAATAAACTATTTACAGAAGTGTATTTAAATCTCTAAGTGTGCCAGATACCTATGAGCACACATATATGTTCATTAGACCATCTTCAAACAATAAAAAGTGCAAAAAACAACGAAAATGAAAGCGAAAGTGCGAGCGAAGTTTACCACAAAAAACTACAAATTCTGGGGGAATAAAGACCACTCCCGGGAAAAAACACCAAGGAAATGACATCACTTCCGGTTGTTGCGGGCATTGGTGTGAAAGAAACCATGTGATAGTTCATCCACCAATGTCATCACGCATATTCCGATACTCTTTGGTTTCATTTGCACAAAAAGCATTGTTCTAGCTTGTTTGGTTGCAATTCTACAGGCGTTTAAAAATAGATATGCAAATGGAAGCGCCAGCGCTCGTCGGTCATAAAGAGTTAAGAAAACAAAAACTGCATAGTTAAGGGTTTTCATGTTGAAAAAATGTTTGAAACCTCTGAGATGTTACAATACAAACAGCTGGATGTTGTTTTGATATATTCAATAAAGTTTATATATTGAGAAATACATACACTACTGGTCAAAAGTTTTAGATACACTTTCTCACTTAATGGGTCTCTTTATTTTCATGACTGTTACATTGTAGATTCTTACTAAAGGCAGCAATACTTTGAAGGAACACATATAGAGTTATGTAGTAAACAAAAAATGTGAAATAACTAAACATTTTTATATTTTAGATTTACAGCTTTTATAAAAGCTAAATTTTTTCTATTTTAGATTCTTCCAAATAGCCTCCCTTTGCTGTAATTACTGCTTTGCTCTCGTAACATTCTCTCCATGAGCTTCATGAGGTGGTCACCTGAAATGGTTTTCCAAAGAGTCTTGAAAGAACTTACCAGAGGTTCATTGAGAGACGGCCAAAGGTTAATGATTCAGTCATCACAGCAAAGGACGGCCGCTTTAGGCAATCTAAAATATAAAACATATTTAAAGTTCTTTTACAATTTTTCATTTACTACATAAATCCATATGTGTTCATTCAGTTTTCATGCCTTTAGTGAGAATCTACGTACAATGGAAATTGTCATAAACATAAAAAACATTGAAAGAGAAACTGGTTCTAAAACATTTGACCGGTAGTGTTAAATTGAACATTTTTGAGATTTTATTTTAGAACCTTTAACATCACATAACACACCAGCGTTTACCGGTTTAAATTCCCAGGTACCAAGTGTTGGTACCGTATCTGTTGAAATGTGAAAGGTATCCATCCCTAGTCAGGAGAGGGTGATCAGACTGCATTTAGATGTCTTGTCATTTTCAAATGAATATATTTTGGAGCGTTACCGTTTTTTGCCACACTCAATAATATTCTCAGCCCATGCATTGCTCCTATGACACAACGACTGCACGTTGTTTTTATGCCAACAGCAGCTTTTTTGTATAATAAAGGTGACGCAGAAAATCCTACAAAGGCAACTGTATGTCGTGCTGTCAGGAATGTTACTGTTGCTCTTAAACTGATACTGTACATTCACTGCTCCTTCACTGAATGATGGAGATTGTTTTTATTTGTTTTATATTATATTGCACAGTTTATCATCTGCTCAACAAGTGTTAACATTGATTCTGTCATCTGACTATGCTGCACCTCTCATTTAATTAATCTGAGTATGCTTTGTTGATAACCACACAGTTTGTTCAAATGTAAATTTAATGTTTCGTGGGTTTTATTCTCCTTTACTATACAGCCTCTTCAAACTTTTTGTGACTCCTGTTTTTCCCGTTTGGGTCTTATAGCGTCTATTTTGGTAACTTTTTCAATTGTTCTAATGATGTATGAACCTGGATGCTTTCATTGCCTTTTGCTTTGTTTCTGACACACCCAAATTTCCACCATTGTGGGACAATAAAGGATTTTCTACCCTATTCTGTATTAAATACTTATTTAATATAAATGTACTTAACATAGCGTCTGTGAAGAACATGTATGATGCAGCCCACATGATCAGCAATGCCTGGGTCTGTGCATGACTCCATACTGAGTTCTAGGCTTGCCTGTGGTGAGTTTATATATAATCATAGTTGTAGTAATTTCTGATTTACCAATCACTTCTCTAACTAAAGATGTTTCAACCTGGAAAGACTCGGAAATGAGAGAAACACAGAGGACAATTATTATCTTATTTGTCTGACAGATTCCAGTTTGTTCATGTAAATGATAAATCATCTTTAAACTCCAGGGTTAATTGTGGAGTACCACAGGATTCAGTACTTGGGCCAATTCTCTTTACTATGTATATGCTTCCAATTGGTCAAGTTATCAGGCACCATAGGATAAATTTTCACTGTTACGCTGATTACACTCAGCTTTACTTATCCATAAATCCTGATGAGCCCAACCAGTTAGATAGACTACAAGCATGTCTGGAAGATATAACAACTTTGATGACTTTAAATTTTTTGCTTCTAAATCCAGAAAAGACAGAAGTTCTCGTCTTTGGACCAGAGTCTTTAAAAAAGAAACTGCTTAGTCAATCACTTAACCTGGATGGCAGTAAATTGACCTCCGATAATAAAGTAAAAAACCTTGGTGTTATTTTTGACCAGGACATGTCATTTAAATCCCATATTAAACAGGTTTCTAGGATTTCCTTCTTTCACCTCCGGAACATTACCAAAATTAGGATTCTGTATCCAGGAGTGACGCTGAAAAACTAGTCCATGCATTTGTTACTTCAAGGCTGGACTATTGTAATTCTTTGCTATCAGGATGTCCGCAAAATGCAGTTAAAAGCCTTCAGCTGATTCAAAATGCTGCAGCAAGAGTTCTGATGAAAATTAAAAAGAGAGATCATATTTCTCCTACTTTAGCTTCCCTTCATTGGCTCTCTGTTAAATCCAGAATAGAATTTTAAATTCTCCTCCTCACATATAAAGCCCTTAATGATCCAGCTCCATCATACATCAGAGATCTGATTGTTCCATATGTTCCTAACAGAGCACTTCGTTCTCAGACTGCAGGTTTACTGGTGGTTCCTAGAGTCTCTAGAAGTAGAATGGGAGGCAGATCCTTTAGTTATCGAGCACCTCTCCTGTGGAACCAGCTCCTGGTTTTGGTCCGTGAGGCGGACACCCTGTCTACTTTCAAGGCTAGGCTTAAAACTTTCCTTTTTGATAACGCTTATAGTTAGAGTGGCTTAGTTTATCAGGTAGGGAGCAAGGCTCCCTCCCTGTTGGATGGAGTAAGGGGGAGTCGGGTTTAGCCTAAACCGGCTCAGTTATGGTTGAGGTGCAAACACACCCTCCATTTCTGCTACTTGTATGACCCCTTCTCTTTTCCAATGGTTATAATCAGTCTGACCGAGAGAGGTATCCCAATCCTTGTGGTTTTTAGTATAACAATGACCATCAGTGGGACCCTTTGTGGGGTGCCTTGCGACGACATTGTTGTAAATAAGCACCGTTTAACTAAATAATCTGAACTGAAACTATCTGTGTAGTTATGCTGCTATAGGCTTAGGCTGCTGGAGGACATAATGACCAGTTTCACCCTCTTCACTACATTCTCACACTACTCTCCGATTTTGCATTATTTGCTGTTATTTCAGCTTTTAACTTTGTTCTCTCTTTTCTCTTCCTAAAAGCTACACCTGGTCTGGCACTGTGTCTATCTTTGACACCTTTCTGGAGAGGGGAATCGTCCAAGCTTCTGCTGGCAACAACTTAATGCTCACCCTCTACCGATGATCCACATGACCCTGTCTTTTAGTGTTTAACCCTTTCACTCTCCTAGACATGGCGATTGACTGAGCTTTTACTGTAACTAATTATATGTGCTCTCTTTCAGACTCTAAACTTGAAAACTGGCTCAGAGTTGATCTGTTCTTTCTTTCTAGATGAAACGACTAAAGGAGCTACATCCATTAACATTTACCTTTTCCTTCCCATAGAAAGTACTCCTGGATCAGTGCTTCTTTGTTCTCTTTGTGTCTCTGCTCTGTTCTCTCTAACCCCCAGTCGGTCGTGGCAGATGGCCGCTCACACTGAGCCTGGTTCTGCTAGAGGTTTCTTCCTGTTAAAAGGGAGTTTTTCCTCTCCACTGTTGTTACATGCATGCTCAGTATGAGGGATTGCTGCAAAGTCAACGCCAGTGACTGTCCACTGTCTCTACATGCTCATCCGGGAGGAGTGAATGCTGCAAGTCACTGACTGGATGCAATCTGCTGGGTTTCCTTTCCTTAGACAGAAAAACTTTTTATCCAATTTGAATAAATAACTGAATCTGACTGCACTCTTCAATGATTAGGATTAATTGTAATGTATGTGCCTGGCTTTTGTGAAGTGCCTTGAGACAACATGTGTTGTGAATTGGCGCTATATAAATAAAACTGAATTGAATTGAATTGAATTATAAAAGTTTATTACCGAAAGTTTATTTCTTTGGTGCTCGGACCCCGGAGGAAGACCTGAATGCTGAGAATGATGTGAGCTTGTATGAAGATCTCAGAATTAGAATTAGAGATATCTTCCCCCTGGGATCTGACTGGTGGTGGAGAGGAGGCCAGAGGAGGTAAGGGAGGCTGGAGAAGTTTGGAAGCAGGATGGTGGAGATGGGGTGGAGGAGAGTCGAGGCTCGGCTGAAGATCGGGTGGTTCCATGAATAAAAGTCTTTTAAAGCGAAGCTTGAAGGATGATTGGCTGGAGAGGGATGAGGACTTGACGTTGATTGGTTGAAGCGGATACACATGGTGAAGTAATTGAATGGAGCTGGAGGTAGAGGTGAGTCTTCCAGGTTGAATTTTCGTTTAAACTCCATTTGTCCTTTTATTTCATTAAGTGTTCTTTATTGCCTGCAAGTGAAAATACTTTAGTTTTTGGTTAAATGAATAAAATCATCCAGCTGTACGGGCACCTCATCCACATTTAACTGATGCTCCAGCTGTTGTATTTTACGGAGCCCGGCAACTGTCGCCGGCCACAAAAAAAACAAAGCCGGTGGAAATCTGTGCTCACGCTTTATTAAACTGTGCTTTCGGTTTTGCAATCTCTGAACGCAGATAACTCAATGACATCTGTTGAGAGTTTGAACGCATGGCCCACAGCTGTGAGGTAAGTTCGGTGGATCTGTTGTCATATGTACTGCTATGTTTCCATCAGCACACTTCACAGCTTCTACTGACCTTACCTTGCAGGTGTGGGCCATGCGTTCAAACTCTCGACAGATGTCACTGAGCAAAACCGAGAGCTCAGTTTAGTGAAGCGTGAGCACGGATTTCCACCGGCTTTGTTTTTTTTTTAACTGCTGCCACTTGCCATGCTCCATAGTATTTCAATTTGTGTTTTCTGCAGCTGCATTTTTAGGTATTCCTTTCTGATTTCACGTTTCTGTTTTCTTGTAAAAACAACTTGTACAGCTGTTTCACATGGAGCTTTAGGGACAGAAAAATATCAATTTCAGTTGCATATCTACTCTTTTCCATATTAACACATGAGCCAACCTTTACACCTTACACATTAATTGCATTTGTTGAATATACCCATTGAATGCTGTGTAATTTAGTTGGAAAAGGACAGAACAATTGTCCTGCAACTTTCAGATGCATCCTTTCTCACACTTGTTATGTGCAGCTGCCCTCAGTTATATTATGTTATACAAACAAAAACAAATTTTAAAATTTTATTTTTTCATGAACAAAAAACTGCGGGAAATTGGGATTAAAACCGGGGCCTAGTGTGTCCCCCCCCTTCAGATACCCCCCTTTTTGAAAATGCATTTTTTAAAAATAAATGAGGTCCTAACAAAATAAAAAAAGCCCTTAATTGAAATAAAACATTTGGGAAATTTGGGATTTTTATTTATGGGGTTTAAACCCAAAAATTAAAATTTAAAACGGGGATTTGGGTAAAGGGGCCTAAAATTTTTGAAACCAAATTTTTAAAATTTTAGAAAAAGGGTGGTATGGCCTTTTTTTAAAGAATTTTGGATCAAAAAAGGTTTTCAAAAAAGGTTTAAAATTCAAAACCTTAAAAAAAATTGGGGTTTCAAAAAAATAAATTAATAATTTTAAAAAGGGGGCGGTAAAAAGGGGGAACCCCTTCCAAAATTTTTTTTTCCCAAACCCATAAAATTTAATTTTTTAAATTTAACCCCAAATTCAAAAAACCAGGCCCCCAAGGATTAAAAAAGTAAAACCAATCGGTTCAAAATTTTTTTTCCAAGGGGAAAAGTTACTTTTTCCCTTCCGGGTTGATTCCAAAACCTCAGACAGTCCCAATTTCAGTTTCCCAGTTATTTATTCAAATTTTTAAAAAATTTTTTCTATCAAGGAAAACCCAGGATTCCCATAGAGTCAGTATTTTGTAGCATTCCCCTCCTCCTGGATTGGCATGAAGCAAAAAGTGGACAGTTGCTGGCGTTGACTTTGCCAGCAATCCCTAATGAGGTTTGCATGTAGCGACGGTGGAGAGGGAAAAAACCCCCTTTTTAACAGGAAGAAAAACCTCCAGCAGAACCAGAACCAGGCTCAGGCTCAAAAACACCGTGTCTACTATGGATCACTTCCAGTCCCTACGAACCACCCTTTCTCTGGACCAGACGTTGTCCTGTGGAAGATGGTGTTAATATGACATGAAAAGTGGACACATCAAGGATGCCATTATACAGTGATGGGATGGGTACCTTTCACATTTGATGGAAGGAAGGTGCTTTTGCTGGACAGGCGTGGTAAGGCGTATTCGTCACTTCCTGTTTGCACTCGGTGGATTCTTTGGTGTGTGAAGGCTCTCTCGTTTGATCTGATTTCTCTCTACAGTGATATCTCTTACTTGTTCTAATACATAAGCACGTTAAAACACATACTTTCTGTTGCTGTATTTAACGTTTGGGGACTCTCCGTGTTTTACACGGTTTTCTAGTAGTGGTAAGGGGTCGCTAGCTTAGCGTTAGCTCCATCATGGCTACCTGTTCTACTGTTTCTCTATCTGAGTCTCCTCCTCTCTCCTGCTCTCTCTGTCAGATGTTCAGTTACCCCCTTGCCTCATTTAGTGATAATGGTACGTGTAATAAATGTAGCATTTTTGTAGCTTTGGAGGCGAGGGTGTCAGAATTGGAGGCCCGGCTCCGCGCTGTTGAAAAACCAGCAGATAGCCGAGGCCCCTTAGCCAATGCGGAGCCACCGAGGGTAGCTCCCCATAGCAATCCTCCAGCAGAGCCCGCGCTGCCGGGATCTCAGGCCGGCTGGGTGACGGTACGTAGAAAGCATAGTCCTAGATCCCAGCCCACAGGTCACCACCAACCCGTCTGCGTTTCTAACAGATTTTCCCCGCTCAGCGACACACCCGCTGAGAAGCCAACTCTGGTAATTGGCAGCTCCATAGTCAGAAATGTGGCACTAGAGACACCAGCGACCATAGTCAAATGTCTGCCAGGGGCCAGAACGGGCAACATCAAATTCTACTTGAAACTGCTGGCTAAGGATAAGCGTAAATACAGTAAGATTGTTATTCACGCTGGCAGTAATGACACCCGGTTACGTCAATCGGAGGTCACCAAAGTTAGTGTTGCTTCGGTGTGTAAGTTTGCCAGAACAATGTCGGACTCCGTAATTTTCTCTGGTCCCCTCCCCGATTTAACCAGTGACGACATGTTTAGCCGCATGCTGTCATTCAACCGCTGGCTGTGTAGGTGGTGTCCAGAAAACAATGTGGGTTACATTGATAATTGGCGAACCATTTGGGGAAAACCTGGTCTGATCCGGAGAGACGGCATCCATCCCACTTTGGATGGAGCAGCTCTTCTTACTAGGAATCTGGCCGAATTTATTAGTTCTCCCAAAACTCTGACAACCCAGGGTTCAGACCCAGGAAGCAGGGTCGTAGTTTAAACACTCCTCTCTGCAGCTTCTGTACTGCTACCCACCCATTACCCTATTAAGACAGTGTCTCGCCCACGGCCCAAAATTAATAGATTAAAAAATAATTAAAACGAGAAATCAGGAAAATCTAATAAAAATAAACACAACTCAGACTAAGAAGAAAAATATAACAATTAAATGTGGCTTACGAACATAAGATCTCTCTCTTCAAAGACTTTGCTAGTTAATGACCTGATTTGTGACAATCAGATTGATTTATTTTGTCTCACAGAAACCTGGCTGCCAGCAAGAGGATTATGTTACTATAAATGAGTCAACTCCTACTAATTATTTAAATTTCACATTCGTCGAAATTACTGGGCGAGGAAGAGGAGTAGCAAACCATCTTTCAGTCCGATTTATTGATTAGTCCCAGACCAATCAATAGCTACAACTCTTTTGAATATTTAATCCTTAGTTTCCCTCATCCAAATTGCAAAGCACTAAAAACCACTTCTGTTTTTTGGTTTTGTACCGTCCACCAGGCCCTTACTCTCAATTTTTAGATCAGTTTTCAGACCTTTTATCTGATTCAGTGTTAAATTACAGATAAAGTTATTATAGTGGGGGATTTTTAACATTCATGTTGACACTGAAAATGATAGCCTAAATATAGCGTTTAATGCTACCTTAGACTCAATTGGCTTTGCTCAAAACATTAACAAACCTACCCACCTTTATCTTCATTCTCTGGACCTTGTGCTGACATATGGCATTGAGTGTAAAGACATAATATTTTCTCACAACCCTGTGCTGTCTGACCATTTTTTAATAACCTTTGAGTTTAATTTAACAGTGTACTTCACACCTGAAAGAAAATTTCATTATAGTAGATCATTATCAGACAACGCTGTAACAACCTTTAAAGAATCTGTTCCACTTTTGATTTCCTCATTATCACAGAAAAACACAGTGGAGGGCAATAATTTTGTTTCTTCCCCTTCACAAATTGATTCTCTTGTTCAGAGTGTTACTTCATCATTGCGTTTGGGCATTAGACAATGCAGCCCCTTGAAAAAGAAGGTAATTATTCATAGGAGGCTAGCTCCCTGGTTTAATTCAGAGCTGCGTACTTTAAGCACAATGTTAGAAAATTGAAGAGAAAATGGCGCTCTGCACACCTGGAGGATTCCTACTTGGTCTGGAAAGATAGCCTACTGTGGTATAAAAGACAAGCAGAACAGCTTATTTCTCAAACATTATAGGAGAGAAAAAAGAATAATCCTGGTTTCTCTTTAGTACAGTTGCTCAAACTTACACAGAGTCATAGCTCTGTTGGAGCCATCCATTCCCTTAGCTCTTAACAGTCATGAGTTTTTGGGATTCTTTTTAAATAAAATTAATTTTATTTTAAAAAAAAATCTTTGACATACTCCCGAAGATGATTACTTCATCCTCAGCAAGTGAAACAACATTGGAAATAACTGTGGAAACCTGATTTGTGTTTGGACTGTTTTGATCCTGTGGAGCTTCCTGAGTTATCAGAATATTAGCTTCATCTAAACCAAACAACTTGTATGTTAGACCTAATCCCAACCAAATTATTTAAGGAAGTGTTCCCTCTGATTACCAGCCCCATTTTAGATATGATTAATCTATCCTTAGTAAATGGATATGTACCACAAGCTTTCAAGGTAGCTGTAATTAAACCTTTACTTAAGAAACCTTCGCTTGATCGAGATGACTTGAAATTACAGACCTATATCCAATCTTCCATTCTTATCTAAAATTCTTGGGAAAACAGTTGCTAATCAAATGTATCAGCATTTACATAGCAATGACCTGTTTGAAGAGTTTCAGTCAGACTTCCGAGCTCATCATAGCACTGAAACAGCTCTGCTGAAAGTCACTAATGATATTTGATGGCCTCAGATAATGGACTTGTGTCTGTACCTGTCCTCTTAGATCTCAGTGCTGCATTTGATACAGTCGATCACAATATTCTCTTAGAAAGGCTGGAGTATGCTGTAGGGATCAGGGGAACAGCGCTAGGCTGGTTTAAATCTTATCTGTCTGACAGATTCCAGTTTGTTCATGTAAATGATAAATCATCTTTAAACTCCAGGGTTAATTGTGGAGTACCACAGGCTTCAGTACTTGGGCCAATTGTCTTTACTATATATATGCTTCCAATAGGTAAATACTCATCGCTTCCATTTCAATGATCAGTATAAAATCAACTGTCCACTATTGCCACAAGCTCACTCAGGAGGAAGTGGGATTGCTGCAAGGCCAGTGACTCTATGCAACCAACTGGGTTCCTTATTAAAATCTTTTTATCAAATGAAATAATAACTGCACTGCACTGTTTTATAACTATGCTTGAATTTGAATGTGTGCAACTGACTTTGAATACGTTCATGATTGAATCAGGTTGTCTTGTTTGTTTAGATTTTTTCATGATAAATATATCACAATGGATTAATATTAAATTCATCGTTTTCATGATATTTCTAACTTTCCAGCTTCCTGGCCCTTAGGGGTGTATGATGATTACTGTAGAGATGAAGCATCTTTTATTAAAACATGACAGTCCTTATGAGGATTGTTTTGAATCCAGTTGCTCATCCCCTTTCCCTCCTGACTATTCTTGCCACTTGCATTGTTTGTCTATAAAATGGAACTTTATGAACCATAATTTACATTTTTGTGTTATTCATTTTTTGTAGACATAAGAAAATGTTATGGTACCTTTAAAAAGAGAAATGACTGTGGTCATTAAGGTCAGTGCCTGAATTCACATGAAATCTGCCCTGTTAGTGGAACATCTGGTTCAGATCAACACTCGGCTAACAGATGCTTAAGATCATATCAATTAAAATGTACTCTATTTATGTTCAATATCATACAAATACTAACACAAATACTGTGCTTTGTGTTTACACTTGATCAATTTATACACACATTAAAAACTGTTTGCAGAAGTTGTTTATCCACTGTAATGTATTTAATCCAGAAAAGTTTTGGTAGATACTTCTTCTGTTTTTTTATGGTGTTTTCCATAGTTGCACCAGAAATATCAATTAAAATTATGTCTCCTGATGAGTTTTCAAGTAATTCCCTTATCCTTAAATTATTCTTGTTCTGACCCTTTCTGTGAGCTGTGCAGGAGAATGGGTTTAAACAGTGCATTCTGGGATTCTGAGTTTAAATTTTTTTGTCTGTGTAGTTCAGTCGTTGATCTTCTCATTGATTAAACCCAACACAGATGCAACAGATAATACAGCATATATATGTAAAGGTTTAAAATACAAACTTTTAAGGAACAACGTCTAAGATGGAACAAATGAGGAAACACGGGAAGAAATCTAGCAGGAATGCCTAAATGTAACAAAACAAACTAAGAAACTAGTAAACAAAGGGATAAACTAAAATGGTGAGTCTAAGGAATGTAAAGACCAGGGAAAGAATCAAAACAGAACCATAACAGAAACCCAAAACTCAAACACGTAAGGATCATGACATTCTGTTAAATATAAGAATCGTTTCCTTTTACGTACAATTCAATTTAAAGATCGTAACGAATGCTGCACAGATTTCAGATAGTATTGCTAAATAGTGCAACAGCAAGATCCCCAAAAATTGTTGCATCTTGGTCACAAAGTTCTGTCTGAGTTTTCCTTACTAGAAAACCTTTTAACCGCTTTTATTGCGCTGCATTTTAACTAGAACTGAATTGGAATGTATACTATTTAAATCTGTCTATACAATCGGACTGATTTGATCAAATAATTATGCATATGAATCAGATCTGTTTGTTCTGTAATGTGCCTTGACGTATCATTTGTTGCGAATTGGAACTATATACATAAACTGAATTGAAAATATATCATGTGGACATAAAATGCAGTGCATGTCTATCAAACTGGCCAAATATAATTTTAGTAAACTCTGCTTACTTCATATATGCCACCTAGAGTATACAGTAGGTACCACATCTAAGCAGTCGTTTGCAGAGATTGAAATTGGGACGCTCTAATAATCAGGCTAAACAGAGACAATATTTATCTCTTATGTTTCTGTCAAGCGGATTAAATCCAAACAGAAATAGTCCAATTCAGTCCAGTTTCTTATAACTGCAAACAAATCTTTGTCAGTTGTATGTCATTATTTCACTGCAGCTGACCAGCAGTTCTGTCGCTTACATTTAGTATCTCACAGCTCATCTCGGTGTTGAGCTTCACTGGAATCTTTGTGCACAGCACCGTTAATATGCATAGCTGCACTGATTGCAGATTTCATAGATGTTTCAGTCCAAGCATGAGGGAAAGCTGTGTGTTCTCCTGCAAAATTAATTCTGCCTTCATGCTCAGCAGAGCTCAGCAGAAAACTGGAGGTGTTGTTAAGGAGCAAACAGAGCAAATGCACCCAGGCTGTATGGATCCAGACTCCACTTCTTCACAATCACACCAGTGCAGAGAGAGTGGACGGACTCGCCGTGCATCTGCACCAGGTCCCTGAGGACCAACTCTTTCAGCTATTCATCAGTCGCACCCTGGAAGAGATGTGAGTCATTAGCCCAGGTGTAGGAAGCCAGGAGGACACCGATTCTGTTCCTTCCTGGAAAACTGTGGCTCTGGTAGTAGATGTAACGAAAGGGTCCATCCGTGATGCTCTTCCCTCCCTTGATGCCGTCGTTCTCCCAGAACCATTGTTTGAAGGTGAGGAGAATTTGGTAGAGCTTTCATAATGAATCCCCGCATGGCCTCCTTCTTTCTGGTGGAGAGAGGTGAATCAAACTCTATCAAAAAGGGCTGCTTTGACCGTCGTGGTTACCAGAACCACATCAGTTGTGAGCCTTTTTAAAGAGGGCTTGTTTCCTATCTGGTACCACAGGGTTACATCCTTATATGACCGGTGGATCTGTTGAGTAAGATGGGAACCTCCAAGACAGACAGGAAAGCTTCAGTGAGACGATCCATCCCTCCAGTTATTTCATCGTACCTTCAGACAAAAGGATCAAAAAGGGTCACAACTGGTTTATACCTGGTTGTATAAAGTTGTCATATTTTTCTCTTTGATTCAAAGAAATGTAAAAAGTTCAGCAAAAATAAAACTACAGTTTTCAAAAATAGAACACAGCAACAAAACAAAGAAGCAAAACAATGTTTTTCAGGAAGGGTCACCATGTTAGTTTTACCCGACTGGTTGCAGGTATCACTCGGACCAACATGTCTCAACCATAAGCATTCCTGACCACGTCTCCCTCCACTGGTTTCTGAACATATCTTCCCGTCCCTGATGATCATAAAGATATTCAACACTAGAAAACTGAAATCACCTTTTGGAGAATTATTTTTTTGAGATTCAAAAAAGGTGTCGCAGTTGGTACCGCTGTTGCCTTGCAGCAAAAAGGTCCTGGTTTCGACCCCTGCCCGGGCGGTCTTTTTGCGTGGAGTTTGCATGTTGTCCACGTGCATGCGTGGGTCCTCACCGGGTACTCCGGCTTCCTCCCACAGTCCAAAGACATGCCTATTAGGGTAAGTGGTCTCTCTAAATTGCCCTTTCATTTATGATTCACTAACAGACAGTGCACATATACAGGGGTTGGACAATGAAACTGAAACACCTGTCATTTTAGTGTGGGAGGTTTCATGGCTAAATTGGACCAGCCTGGTAGCCAGTCTTCATTGATTGCACATTGCACCAGTAAGAGCAGCATGTGAAGGTTCAATTAGCAGGGTAAGAGCACAGTTTTACTCAAAATATAGAAATGCACACAACATTATGGGTGACATACCAGAGTTCAAAAGAGGACAAATTGTTGGTGCACGTCTTATTGCCGCATCTGTGACCAAGACAGCAAGTCTTTGTGATGTATCAAGAGCCATGGTATCCAGGGTAATGTCAGCATACCACCAAGAAGGAGGAACCACATCCAACAGGATTAACTCTGGACGCAAGAGGAAGCTGTCTGAAAGGGATGTTCGGGTGCTAACCCGGATTGTATCCAAAAAACATAAAACCACGGCTGCCCAAATCACAGCAGAATTAAATGTGCACCTCAACTCTCCTGTTTACAGCAGAACTGTCCGTCGGAAGCTCCACAGGGTCAATATACACGGCGGGCTGCTATAGCCAAACCTTTGGTCACTCATGCCAGTGCCAAACATCGGTTTCAATGGTGCAGGGAGCGCAAATCTTGGGCTTTGGACAATATGAAACATGTTTTGTTCTCTGATGAGTCCACCTTTACTGTTTTCCTCAAATCCGGAAGAGTTACGGTGTGGAAAAGCCCCAAAGAAGCGTACCACCCAGACTGTTGCATGCCCAGAGTGAAGCATGGGGGTGGATCAGTGATGGTTTGGGCTGCCATATCATGGCATTCCCTTGGCCCAATACTTGTGCTAGATTCAATTCAATTCAATTCAGTTTATTCATATAGCGCCAATTCACAACACATGTCATCTCAAGGCACTTCACAAAAGTCAGGTACATGCATTACAGTTAATCCGAATCATTGAACAGTGCAGTCAGATTCTGTTATTTATTCAAATTGGATAAAAAGTTTGTCTATCTAAGGAAACCCAGCAGATTGCATCCAGTCAGTGACTTGCAGCATTCACTCCTCCCGGATGAGCATGTAGAGACAGTGGACAGTCACTGGCGTTGACTTTGCAGCAATCCCTCATACTGAGCATGCATGTGGCGACAGTGGAGAGGAAAAACTCCCTTTTTAACAGGAAGAAACCTCCAGGAGAACCAGGCTCAGTGTGAGCGGCCATCTGCCACGACCGACTGGGGGTTAGAGAGAACACGAGCCCAAGACACAAAGAGAACAAAAAGCACTGATCTAGGAGTACTTTCTATGGGAAGGAAAAGTAAATGTTAATGGATGTAGCTCCTTTAGTCGTTTTTACCTAGAAAGAAAGAACAGATAAACTCTGAGCCAGTTTTCAATGTTAGAGTCTGAAAGAGACACATAGAGTTAGTTACAGTAAAAGCTCCGTCAGTTTCTATGTCTAGGAGAGAGAAAGGGTAAAAACTGAAAGACAGGGCCATGTGGATTATCGGTAGAGGGTGGAAGCATTAAGTTGTTGCCAGCAGAAACTCGGACGATGCCCCCTCCAGAAAGTTGTCACAGGTAGACACAGTCAGGGCCAGGTGTAGCTTCTAGGAAGAGAAAAGATAGAGAACAAAGTTAAAAGCTGAAATAACAGCAAATAAAAAAAAATTGAAGAGTAGTGTGAGAAAGTAGCGAAGAGGGTTTAAAGTGGTCATTATGTCCTCCAGCAGCCTAAGCCTATAGCAGCATAACTACAGAGATAGCTCAGGATAACCTAAGCCACTCTAACTATAAGCTTTATCAAAAGGAAAGTTTTAAGCCTAGCCTTAAAAGTAGACAGGGTGTCCGCCTCACGGATTAAAAACTGGGAGCTGGTTCCACAGGAGAGGAGCCTGATAACTAAAGGATCTGCCTCCCATCTACTTCTAGAAGACTTTAGGAACACCAGTAAACCTGCAGTCTGAGAACGAAGTGCTCTGTTAGGAACATATGGAACAATCAGCTCTCTGATGTATGATGGAGCTGGATCATTAAGGGCTTTATATGTGAGGAGGAGAATTTTAAATTCTATTCTGGATTTAACAGGGAGCCAATGAAGGGAAGCTAAAGTAGGGGAAATATGATCTCTCTTTTTAATTTTCATCAGAACTCTTGCTGCAGCATTTTGAATCAGCTGAAGGCTTTTAACTGCATTTTGTGGACATCCTGATAGTAAAGAATTACAATAGTCCAGCCTTGAAGTAACAAATGCATGGACTAGTTTTTCAGCATCAATCCTGGACAGGATATTTCTAATTTTGGCAATGTTCCGGAGATGAAAGAAGGAATGGGCATGCCAAGGACTACCAATGGTGCAAACATTGTATCCTGAAGGCGGTGCCGTGTATCAGGATGACAATGCACCAATACACACAGCAAGACTGGTGAAAGATTGGTTTCATGAACATGAAAGTGAAGTTGAACATCTCCCATGGCCTGCACAGTCACCAGATCTAAATATTATTGAGCCACTTTGGGGTGTTTTGGAGGAGCAAGTCAGGAAACGTTTTCCTCCACCAGTATCACGTAGTGACCTGGCCACTATCCTGCAATACGAATGGCTTAAAATCCCTCTGACCACTGTGCAGGACTTGTATATGTCATTCCCAAGACGAATTGATGCTGTATTGGCTGCAAAAGGAGGCCCTACACCATACTGCACTGTGACAGCCTTCATACTTCAAATATCAGAATATGGCAGTGTTTGCAGTATTGTCACAATAAAGTTTTTTTTTTTCAAACCCATGTGTCATTTCTTTTTAGTTCTTAAAATGATTTATACCCAAAATAATTCTGCTAATATGCTGACATCTGTGGTAATAGTCTTCTTTTATGTGATATGATTTTTATGTGGACTGATTTGACAATAATATTTAATATTTATTTACAGAATAAATAAAAACTCACTAGAGTTGCTGGTGCCTTCTCCTGCATCTGATGGATGTGGAAGTGAAGCTTCACTGCTGGCTATTAGTGCAGTACGTTCAGATTTTAGCCGCCGTACTGCCTCTTGTGCCTTGTTTTGGCTGAGATAGCCAAGAGTTTTAAACTTGGGGTCAAGTAATGTGGCCACTTTCATTGTGCTTAGGGATTCTATACTTGCCACATGTTCTCTGACATGTCTTAAAAGGTTGTTTGAGAGAACCTTAGCAACACTGGTGATATTTGCTGATTTTGCAAGTACTGCATGGTGCAGCATGTTCATTAGGGTTATCTTTGAGATCGAGACCCTTCTCTCTTGTGGGAGCTCTAATGTTGCCTGGTAAAAAGATAATAATTCATATAAGCACTCCTCAATTGTTTGATACTCTTGACAAGATAGTGAGGTTATGCTATTCCAGCGTGTGTCCACATCAGTGACAAGCTTTTGTGACTGACTTCCTATCTGTATCTGTACTACTTTTAGCTTTTCTTTACCTTTGGTGTTTGAGTGAAAATGTTACAATTTGTTTTCCGTTTTTCCGAACGTCACAGAGAAAAGGGTCCTGGTCAAATTATTTTCTTACCAAAAAATTCAGTGCATGAGCAATGCACAGTGTGTGTGTGTCTGATCCTTAAGGCCTTAGCACATGCAATCGTGTTTGATGCAACATGTTCCCAGCTGTTGCATTCAGGGACCGTGGGAACTGGGATTATCTGTAATACATCATCAATATTCTATATATATGTGACTGGTTTTGAAAGATAACATGCTTCACCGATAGAAACAGCTTATGTGAATACACGACGCGCATCTCAGAGGAGAAAATATAATCTTGACAGATTTGCACAGCATTTTAAGTCCGTGTAGGAGATTTCCCATGCTCTCAAAGTAAAGCAGAAGAACCTCCAGACTGACCGGTGGTAGTAGTCGACCGGAGCTCTAGCTGCCATGGCCTCGTCTTCATCTGCGGGCGCTAGCAGTGATCAGGTAATATAAAAAGGCTGGCCTGAGCAGTTTACAGAAACAGCATGACATGGACCAGATCACTGTGATTCGTTGGCTAGCCCGTCATAGTGGAAGTCTGCCTTACAAATCTATGAAACCAGATGCAAAACTAGTGGATTTTCTGAAAAAAAACCCACGACGGACGTTTAAATTTTACTTAATGTTTTAGATGGTCCCACGCCCATTGAAATATTTACAGATGCATTTGAACCAAGTAAATGCTAATTTCATGAATACCAAATGGGGTCCTAGTTGTTTAATAGAATATGTGTCATGACATGACATTTTGGTGTTTTGAAGCTACACCAGAGGGCTGTTTCACAAAACCAGGATAGTTGATTGAGCCAGTATTTTCCGAATATCCTTACATAATTAAGCCTGGATTGGTTTTCACATGGGATGGACTCGGGTTCGGTTTTCCGTCTATCAATCTATGACTATTGTTATCTTTCACTATCTTGCAAACTGTAATAACATTATCAGAATTTAAAAACTTAGCCTTTTATCACAGTTTTTTTTAGTGAGCTTTTTGCTTTTTTTTTGCCTTTTTTTTTAATTGTCTTTTTTTCATTTATATGCCTTGCCCTTTTTGGATGAATACAGTTTTTTCTTTGGACTGCGGTTACATACAAATGACTTAAAAGCATTTAGTTATGTGTTCTTCAAAATTTATATAGCTTTTTATTTTTACTATATTTTTTAAAAGCTTTTTCGCTGTTCCATCACATGCAAACCAGACATGGTATTAATAAGGCACTTTTGTTTTTTTTTTCTGTGTCACCTATTAAATAATTTAGTTTTGTCAATTGTTTCAACCCCACATTGTCATCTTAAGTGCTAGAAATTAAGGTCTTTTTTAAAAAAATTTAAAAAAAGGAAAACGGGGAAGTGAGCCGCACGTGCACTGGAAATTATATACACAGCCAATAAAAGTATTTTATAATTTTCTCACATTTTGATTGTCTGCTTTTCTATAAACTCTCAAGAAAAATAAAAAATTTACATGCAGTTTTTGGCTACCTTAACAGTCTTTAAGTCTGTTGATTGTCTTTTTCCCCCTTTTAAAACCTAAGTTGTCTCTCATTTTGAAATGAAAAATTATTTGGGTTTACCCCATGACAGGGAACAGTTAAAAAAGGGGCTTTCTGCATCAACTTCTTCAAAAAATTGACCCAGATTTTCGAGGCAACCCCTAGATGTGGACTATCATCGGTTTGTTTTAAACCACGAGATCCCTTTTTTTAGATCACTTCTGAATCATGTTCAGATGCCTCCTGACGTAGTTCATGGACTTACTGTGCTGGCAGCTCTTGTAAAAAAAATGCACAGGATTTTAGCCCTTCCCAGCTACCACTATCCAGGATGAACGTGGGGGCCAAAAAAATTTGGGACCTTCTCAGCAAAATTTCAGACTTTTTCCGAAATGTCCTTTTCCTGTCAAAAAATTGCAGCCATTCTGGGTTTTTTCCAAGGACAGTGAAACCGCGTCTGCATGACTATGGGATGTCAAAAAGCAGTGTTATAGCCAATGACTGATGAAGAGCTGGACACTTGGTCAGGTCCATTAAAGGGGAAAAACTCCTAAAATTTGGGTACCGGATGACAAAAAAGGGGTTCTCCAAAACCATGGGCCATCGTGTACAGTGGAACAGAGTTTCTGCATCAGTGCATCATGTCGACTCTGTTGGTTTTGGTCAGAAGAATGGCAGGACTTGTTGTTTTGCCAGAAGAGCTTATTTGTTTTTCCCGGTCCTCTTTTACTTGGTTCACATAGACCTAACCATAAGCTCATAAGGTATAGTAAACTTTTCTTGTCAAAATGATGTTAATCATGCAATACTTGATGTGTAAAGTAATTTCTTTATCACTTTTTTTAAAAACTTTTCCTTTCCTGTGGTTTTTGTTTTTCTCTTTACAGATATGGTCTGGTGATATTTGGAGGAATAGATGGCTATTCTTTTTATGACAGCTTATACATATTTAGTGAGGGCATACTACACAGGTCAGACATTTATCTTAGGCTATATGTGTTTAGTGTTACACATTTTCCTATTACGGGTTTTTTTTATTTACTTTCGTGCATTTTTCAGAATAGAAAAAAATTCTCAAAAAATACTTGTCCAAACTTCAAATCATTTTGTCACTATAGTTGTCCTGCACTTATGCAGGAAAAAGATTTTTTTTTTTGCGCTCTGCAGTGTTTTCTTCCTGTTTGTATCAAAACTCATCTGTCAACAAATTACAGTGAAAGCACAACTGTAACACTTTCCAAGTCTCTTGCCATTGATCGCTTTACAATACTTGTCATAGAAACTTCAGCCATGGTTTACAACACATCCCTCTAGAGTCACTGTTATATTGGCAACATGACTCAGCAGTTTGACTGTCTTATCCATACACAATGAAACAAGGACTTCTCATTCTGAGGCTCTGACATGTTCATTGACACAGATATTTACTTTTCAAGATGAACCACGGATTTGAGAAAGAGACAGGAGTTTTGCAGTTAATCCATGTTTTTGCTGTTTTTACGAATTGTTTTGAGAAATGAACTTACTGTTTTGCAAATGTCAACGATGAATCAAGAAATCCACCAAAGTCGTAGATAAAACCTTCAAAATATATACATGAGTAACAAACGCAGTTTGCAGGTCAGAATTTCTGTAACCATTTTAAAAAACACCAAGTGTTTCGTGGGGGGAAAATTTTATCACTAAAAATATTGAAAACGTACAGGACTTCATCTAACTGTCCTTCATCAAGCTTTTTAATGACAGTTTTTGCTCTTTCAATGTGAGAAAAGACAAAAAGGTGGATGCCTCCTAAATGGAGAGTTTTTTGGTTTCATTTCTTTCAGATGTACCTAACTAGGCACATTTCTAATTTCTACTGTTGTATCGATACTGTTAGTCTGTATTCATATAACATATTTCAAATCCAATTTCTGTTCTGCAGATAATGTACTTGGGTGCTGCAGCCAACAACAAAGCGTCCACTGCTCTAGGTTTCTTCCTGGAGTCTACACAAAAGTATGGCTTTCCGCTAAGGTGAGATCGCTATGCAAAAATGCCTTTTCATGGCATTCAGCAATATAGGACATTTGATAATTCATTTTTTTCAAAGCTTTGCAGTAAGGGTCATACAATGGTCCTCTCCAAAATCTCTCCACAACAGCTTTGGACAGTAGGACTTCTCCAGAAACCAGTTGCTGCTCCCGAACAAGCAGAGGTACAAAATGGCAATGTTACCTTTAAGCAGATGCATTTTTCATATCAAGATAAACGATGTGCGGAGTTAATGACCTAGTACAGTTAAATGTTATTCTTTCACAATCTACATACTGAGATCACATAAGTCACAATGAGCATTACATTTCTGATGTGATTGTAGTTACAGCTTTATCAGTTTATGTTTAAGTCCTTTCCCTTCCAAGTTTTTTTGTATTTAATCCGCCTCACTTCCTATTTGCTCACAGAGGATACAGGATGTGGATGATGACATCACTGTCCATGAGCCAGACATGACAGGAATAGTTGTTCCATCAGTGGAATGCCCTCTGTCAGAGCAGAACATCAACAGGCTTCATGCGACCATTGATGTCACTGGACCTTCACAATCATATGGCCTTGACATCTATTTAAATGTATTAAACTTTGTGCATAATCACATGTCATGATTGTTAGAAATTAAAAATTCCAAACAGCTTAAGCTATGTTTTATGACATTAATTTTACTGCTGGTGTTTAAGTGATTCTATAGCAAAGGGCTCTTTTCTAGAGGTCCGTTTGGTCTTTGAGCAGTAAAATACTTTTGAATGTCAGAATTTATGCACATAACATGTAAATGTTTGATCAAATGTGCATTTTCTGTCTGTTAGGAATAACTTTTATTAATATGCTCATAGCTGTTTTTCCCATTTATACTATAGTAAAATAAAGTATAAGTTCTAATGTTTCCCTTCTGTTACAATAGGATAAGAATGCTCATAGACATACAGTACAAGGACAGATGGCCCAAGGTTTGTCATAAATGACCTGAAGCTGGGGCACTGGGGTAGATAGTGGAGCAGCCGGTATAACTGGTTTGATTAGAAAGCTACAGCACACTTAGATTAAGGATGGACACCCGCTACTACACAATCTAACAGATAGACACCACAATGGTGACACATAGTCTACTGATAATCACTGAGGGAGAGCACATCCATTGCTTTGGAGTGCCAGATATTAAACTACATGTGACCTTCTATCGGGGCTCTTCGTCATGCTCTAACAGACGGCGACGGTCCGAGACGGGAGCCTCAGCGCTGATCTCTGTAATCATTCCTCTGCCTTAACTTCAAATAAAAAGAGCTAAAACTTAGAAACTGGTTGAGAGTCGTTCCTTTAAGAGTCTTTAGATAGAGTGAGTGATCGCTTCATGGGGACCAAGTACCGGAGGAGCTCCGAGGCTTCTGACCGCCAGCAGGGTGCGGTAGCCTCGAACATGTCCTTTGCCTGACACCACAGATGGCAGGGCTATAAAAAGAGTAGTGGCTGTGTATGACAAATAAAATGCCAAATTACATGAGCTCTTATTGTCTGTACTTACTGCATGCCAGTCGCAAAGCTATGTCACCAATTAAAAAGATGTACAATAACAACATAGGTTGACCGCTAAAAACAATTTATTGTTGAATTATTGCAGCTGTGCTTCTAACAGTTTTAACAAACTTTTGTTTTGAATAACAACCAGTCACGCCTTTTCGACAGTTTTGCCATAGTTTGTCCATAACACTTGTGTATTCATAAACAAGACAAATACCTTTTTTAAACTGCAAAACAGGAAAGTTAATTTGAGACTGGCATTTCTTTCATGCCAAATACTTAAGTTACAGCTCAGACTTTATGGAACTCCTGGCCCAGATGAAAAGCCTCGAGAAGCAGTCCTCTGAACTGGTCGTACGTCATCATATGTTTGACAGGGAGCACTATGGTCTTTGAACATGCAGATACAACTGGATAGCAAATGCTGTGAATTCCAAATTCGGCACTGCAATCATGGTTGAATTGGACTGCCATAACAAAGTCCTTCTTTTCAGATGGGAGTAACGGTACATGACCCTGCCCTGTCAGCCATTGCGGAAATGTTGAAGGTGTGACTGCACGTGGACATCCGTCTGCATGTTGAGGATTTTCTGTAAAGAAATGAACAAATAACAATGAGAAGAAATTCCTTCATCTTCTGGCCCTTATCTTCTTTCAGGGATGCTGGTAAGCTGGACTTCATCCCAGCTGCCATCAAGTAAAGGAAGGGTACACCCTGGATTGGTCACCAGAACATCACTGGCCACAGAGACACTCGTGTCCAGAGAAGCACCCGTGTACACCCACACAATCCTATGCACATTTTTTAGCAGCATTACACAGACATTCTGACAGAGGGATCACATTGGTCTTCAACTTTGACAGCAGGGATGAATGCTCGCTAACTTTGACAAATTAAGGTTTTTTCAAAACATCAAAAAATATGGACAACCTCGACCATCCTCTTCATGACACTGTCATACATAAACGGAGTGTCTTCAATCAGAGGCTTCTTCAAATTAGTTGTAATACAGACCGCCACAGGAGATCTTTCCTGCCCACAGCTATCACCATCTACCATAACTACTGAAATTAGTTACATGTAATTTGCCTTTTGGATCAAAGGTTTTTTTTTTTTGAAATTTTCTGTAAAATGAACCTGAAAATGCCTGTGTTTTAATTTTAAGAAGAAACCAAAGTACCCAGAGGAATCCCACTGAAGACACAGGGAGAAATGTGAAAATTCCACACAGAAATGACAGAAATGAATCCCAATGTTCTTCCTGTGAGGCAGCAGTGCAAACTATCGAACCTCTGTGATGCCATGGATAAAAAACTTTGCTGTAGATATATATAATTATTTTAAAAGTTGTTAATACAGCTAATTCAGAACATATTTTTGATGTGAATGTCGTGTCTGAAGTTGTGCAAAATAAACTTCAAGAAAAAAAACAACTGAACAATTTACCTTCAAATTAATACAAGAAGTCTTGAAGGAAGTTCACCAACTTCTCCTCAACCTGATATTTGTTCGTTCCCTTTTCACTTAGTTCAGGGGAAATGGCAGACATAACAAACTCTGCATTTGCCTGTGGTGATAAAAGGTAACAGTATTTCATCCTTTTTTACAATTTCTGAAATGTACAATTATAAACAAAGTACAATTAAGTACTCATATTGACTTACTTCAATATCTTGCCCTGCTACAAACAGGGGCTTGCAGATCTCCGTGTACTGATTCAGCAGCTCAGCAAGGCCATACGGGCGTAAGCCTTCCTTAAGCTGATCAAACATTGGAAGCAACCTAAGCCCTCCATGGAGAGTGATGGCACTAAAAGCAATTATCGTAGAGATAAAGCAGATCTTTCAAGCCTTTTGTTTACACAGTAGGACGTGTTTTAATTCAATTCAATTCAACTCAGTTTATTTATATAGCGCCAATTCATAACACATGTCGTCTCAAGGCACTTCACAAAAGTCAGGTACATACATTCCAATTAATCTTAATCATTGAACAGTGCAGCCAGATTCTGTTATTTATTCAAATTGGATAAAAAGTTTTTCTATCTAAGGAAAGGAAACCCAGCTGATTGCATCCAGTCAGCGACTTGCAGCATTCACTCCTCCCAGACGAACATGTAGAGACAGTGGACAGTCACTGGCGTTGACTTTGCAGCAATCCCTCATACTGAGCATGCATGTAGCGACAGTGGAGAGGAAAAACTCCCTTTTAACAGGAAGAAACCTCCAGCAGAACCAGGCTCAGTGTGAGCGGCCATCTGCCACGACCGACTGGGGGTTAGAGAGAACAGAGCAGAGACACAAAGAGAACAAAGAAGCACTGATCCAGGAGTACTTTCTATGGGAAGGAAAAGGTAAATGTTAATGGATGTAGCTACTTTAGTCGTTTCACCTAGAAAGAAGGAACAGATAAACTCTGAGCCAGTTTTCAAGTTTAGAGTCTGAAGAGAGCACAGAGAGTTAGTCACAGTAAAAGCTCAGTCAGTAGCTATGTCTAGGAGAGAGAAAGGGTTAAACACTGAAAGACAGGGCCATGTGGATCATCGGTAGAGGGTGAGCATTAAGTTGTTGCCAGCAGAAGCTTGGACACAGACCAGAAAACGTCTCTGAGGGTAAAGGAAAGTGTTACAAGTATTTGAATACATACCGAGCTATCTGCTTCTTATTGGCCACAGATATTGGTCCACTGAAGCCACAGTTTAATATGACATCAGAAAGGCCCAAAATTTAAACTTCAGTTGAGGCTTTGACCTAAAAATACATCAAGAAAGGTAGTGATGGGGAAAAGTTTTTTAAAAGAGAATTAAATGTTTCAGTACACTTCCATTGTGCCTTTAACGAGCTTTTTTTAATGTCATTGCCACTGCAATACCTGCTCAATTAAGGACTGCAACTGCAAATCAGCCACCATATCACTCCTTAGACTTGCAGGGTCTATGTGTCCATTGCAGATATAACTGTAGGCCCACGGACTTAAAAATGAAGGTGCAGGGCCACCTTGAGCCAAGCTAACTGTGAAAATTTCACCAACAGTCCTAGGAAGAAACACAGAGTAACTATGCTGTTTTTGGAACATTTTCTGAAAAAAAGTTCTTTACATAGATAAAAGGAAACCTAAGGACACCACTGTCAAAGTCGGTGACAGAGTATCGAGGGCACTTCTGATTCTGGGGCCCCTCAAAGAAGTGGCCTTCAAGTTCTGCCATCATTTCTGAAATCAGAGGTATGTTATGTGAACAAGTGACTGAATGGGTCTATGAAGAAAGCAACTTTCGATTGATGTGTTTACATTCATGTGCCAAAATGTCTTTTGAACTTGAGTACGACAGAATAAGGAAGCAATTTTCAATTGATAATTTATTGTACAGTTAAATGGTTAAAATATAGCAGCAAAGTCACACAATTCTGATAAGTTTAATAAGCTGAGTTATGAATTATGTATAAAAAGGCTATATTTTACATTAATATACTGGAAGAGGTTCTACTTAATGAATAAGTTATGGCTAAAATTGCATAAATGCTAAAGATTTTTGCAGATCTGTTACGGATATATTTTTCGATTTTACCTGTCAGAAATTCTTTACGCAGAGCTCCTGTGTCAACTCCGGCTTCTCCAAAGAATGACACATGTAAAGCCGCAGTCGAAGAACTTTTTTTTGCCGCTGCCACTGCAGGATCCCTTTCTCCAGCAGGTTTTCTCTAGAAATCTGTATTCTGAACTGGTTTTCTCATAAATTCGGTTCCGTCTGACTATCCGTAATTACATTCCAGATATCTGAAAATGTATTTTGACTAGACAAAACTACATTTTGACTATCCGGAATGGTAATTTAAGATATCTGCATTTACATTCTGACTAGTAAGAATAATAATTCAAGATATCTTCAATTACATTTTGACTAGTCAAAATTCCTTTCAAGATATCTCAAATGACGTCACCGGATTCGTCATTGGAAGGGTCATACATCCGTAAGTAATTTAAGATACTC